>JAHDVE020000823.1:0-40348 GCA_022606495.2 Halesus radiatus
GAGATCTCATTTCTACAGCATTCAGTTTTTGCAGTTTAAAGCTAAAAAAAGAAGATTGTTTATTTAGATTATCGAGATGTTAACAATAAGAAGAAGCCTTGAGTTCATTTTTAAGCCTTGCAGAATATCACGTATTGGTAGGAAATTGCATTTATTATTCGATAAAAGTTCCTTGGTGCGTGTGTACGTTCAGACATGTGTGAAACTTTCAATCCAAACCGAGGTGCTTGTAGCCATTTACGTTCATTCACTCCAAACTGATACATGAAATACTCAACAATTTCCCATGTATAATTAATTTTTATTTATAACCAACTAAATAACATGTGAAAACAGTAAATAAGTTTAGGCATTAGTCAGACTATTTTTACATCGATAATACCAATCTGAAAATACCCGTTGGAAGATGACACCGGTCCGATCAAAAATAATGAAGTTGAAAAGAGTCTTGAAAAGGTTTTTAATAAATGTATCAAAAATTACTCTTTAATCACCACTTTATTAATATGTACATATCAACATATCTCGAAAGTGAAGCTTTCCTCATCAGTAAAATATAGAATACTGAAAGATAATTATGTGTAGACAAATGATAAACACAGAACAAAATAATGTAAGAATAAACAAATTATAAACACAAACAAAAATTGATGAAAGTAGGTAAGTAATAAATAAAAAAATAATAATGAAAAATATTATAAAATATTGAATGGCAAATTTATATTAGCAACTAAAAAAGAAATTGTTTTTTTTACTAGTATTGATGTGAAAATAAATTTAAGAGACACCTATTTAAAAAAAAAGATTATTAATTATATTTAATTCACTATTAACGCTTTTTCTGATTTCTAAATTTTCAAATTTGTCTAACTGTAAAAAATATATTAATAAAGTGTTGAATACGAAATAATTTTAAATTCATTTATTAATAATGATGCCACAAAGTGAATACCAATATTCTGAAGAAACTGTTATTATTATTAATAATAATAATAATGGTTGGATGATTTGTATAGCGCCGTTTTTGTGTAAAATCACCTCAAGGGCGCTGTACAAATATTTCTTAACTAATTATGTACAAACAGATTCAGAAAAACATACTTACCTGGCAGGTCACTTCAGATGAACACAGTTTTAGAAAAAAATATTTATAGAGATGATAGTTTTATATGATTATTTGTTTCTCCTTTTCTATTGATGTTACATTCATGTTGTAATGTTATATATTTCATCAAATGACTTCAGTCAACAGTTTCATGGATGCGATTTTAATTTTATTTTCTGTTGGCCTAACCTAACCTAACCTAACCTAACCTAACCTAACCTAACCTAACCTAACCTAACCTAACCTAACCTAACCTAACCTAACCTAACCTAACCTAACCTAACCTAACCTAACCTAACCTAACCTAACCTAGCCTAGCCTAGCCTAACCTAACCTAACCTAACCTAGCCTAACCTAACCTAACCTAACCTAACCTAACCTAACCTAACCCAACCTGAGGGTTTCTTGTAACTGATTTTTTATCCGTTTTTCTGTTTTTTTTGCACGTTTGAAAAAATGGAAGAGAATAAAGTTGCGTTAGTTTTGAGATGTAGGTACACTTTTATATCATCATAGCTTATGATGCTAATGACATCGTGAGCTGAAATTTGAAAAGAAAGAAATAGTTGTGCAAATTTCGTGATGCCTAAACTCACCGTCATGACTGCTTGGAATGGTATTATATAGGTACCCACCGTCTGTGAGTTAGTAGGACGGTCTTTTTCTATTTTGTATTTCATTTTTCTTCGAACGTTGTGTTTATTGCTTAACAGATGTCACTTGCATCTCACAAGGAAAATATTTAATTAAATCAATATACGAGTATATAAAAACCAATGTAAGTTTGTTTGTTTCTTTATTCTCGGTGTTTTCGAAAAATCACTCGACCGGTTTCTCTGAAAAGAGCACAGTTTGTTCTTATTAGTCCCGGAAAGGTTTAGAAAGTTTGAACTAAATCCAATATATAAAACTGCTGCCATAACTTATTAAAATTAGTATGAAAAACATTGAACCCGCCATGCTTAATTTAGTTTAGCCCATAGATATACAACTGGTTAGCCTACAGATTTCATATTTAAAAGAAGAAGATTTTTTTGTGTAGAATATTTTCAAAATGGAAAACACGAGTAGGTACCTATTTAAGAACTTTTTGATTTATATATATTTTGAAAATAAAAATAAACGTTTGCAATGAAATAAAATATTCAAATTAACGTTCCTTTATTTGGAGATGGTTACTTTCGCTGTTAAATCAATTATGGCACCCTAATGACAAGCAAGAATTCACAACTTCATAACTTTATTCCAAATTCCGAGCAAGGCCGGGTACACATCAGCTAGTAAGTTAATATATTTATCTCCCAAAGCTTCCTCAAGACAAACATCAGTCGAGCAATATGAAAAACGTTTTAATTAAATCAGAACAGAATGCTATTTGACAAATGGGAATTTTCGCCAAAGTTTGTATACGTTTTAAAATTATTCATGGCAACGGAATGGAAAAATATCATATCCAAGTTCGCAATAAAAATTATTTAATATTTTATTAATGAACATTTTGCTGAGATATTGCTCTCACTAACTTACTAATGGAATAAGGAATCTGCTGGCTATACAAATTAGTTAATCTACTCTTCAATTCGGTGAAAAATAATATTACCAAAATTTCAAATATGTAAATATATTAGATTTTTTTTACATACCCAGCATTCCTTATTCTAATATTGATTTAAATAGAGCAATATTTCAGAAAAATATTGATTGATACAATATTTACATCATGAACTCGAGCATAATAATTTTCCATTCCGTTGCCATGAAACTAATATGATTAAATTTATGAGACGTTTCTATCGCTTAAAGGAGCCTTTATCAGCTTTAAACTATATATTTTCCAAAAACATGCAATGTAACCTATTTAAAATACAACAAATTTAATCTTTCACACCCAAAATTAATTACAAAAATCTTACTTTGTTTAATTAAATGAAAAAGTGAATGGAGAAGAACTGATTAAATATATTTGCAGTTTTGACAATAGTTGTAACGAATTGACAAAATAAAGTATTTTAATAAATTTGGCTGTTTAATATTTACTCGTATACTATCTAGCACATAAATTATTATTTATTTATTTTTTTATTACTGTTCTGAAATTGTTCTGTTAATTTACGTTTGCAGTAATTAAATAAGTTTTCATTGTTGTTTACATATTGAATTGTTTTTTATTGTTTTATCTTATGTAAATACTCCTTCCATAACCACGAGCTACTGGAACTCAACTTATGGAGACTAGATAAATAAGAAGTTGAAAAAATCGGGTATATGATATATTATGCTATTATTATGTTTTTTGTTGTTGTAATAAATGAATTACTAAAATATGTATTTCAATATTCTTTTATACATTTAATTTTAAAAATTAATATAAATTGTGGGATATGGGAAAAACGCAATGTACAAACTTTGGTGAAAATGCCTAAATATGTTCCTTGCGTCATTTAAAAAAAACCTTGCTATTTCTAATTTTGAATTTGTTGTCACTTTCAAACATGGAAATGGGATGGATTCTCAGAAGCTGGGCGTATTCTACAGAGGCCGCAAATCCCATAATAATACACAACTGCTGAACCCCCTTTGTAAACGGCACACCGCATTATTGAGTTTGGCAGCCACCTCTGGTTAAGGATCTCTAGTTACCTGAAGTTATTTACTTTTGACTCCGCGACAACGGGCTGTTCGTTTCAGTTCCATTATTTTACCAGTTAGTTCCATTATTTTACGAACAGAATTCATTCGTTCTGTATGCTTTACGTTGCATTTGTTTCGTCGGTATTTTATTTTATTTTCTTTTGATTAATCATTTTTTTTGACGAACCGTTGTCCAATTACACAAAATACTTAAAAGTAAATGTAATAAACACGAAATACAGAAAAATAACAGCACACACATAATGTAATAATTTATACATAGCGATTCTAAACCATAAACAATGAACAATCGTTTTCAAACGTTTAACAGTGACATAAAATAGAAAACCAAAACAATATTATAAAACAAATCATTAAAGGACCATTATCCAAGAAAAAAATATTACATATTGCAGGATTCATCAAAGTGCTAGCATAGATGACGCTTTACTGTATACTTGTACATGAAGTCAGCAAATACATCAACAACACAATTAATGAAACAGTATGCCAAAAGCATACATTTGAGAGAACATTCACGAGTCGAAGCCTGTTCCAGGTTTTGATTGAGTCAATAATTTTAGACATTCTAAATTATAATAATGGAGTTTTAATTTCGTAAAGCCTGGCAAAAATCATTAAGACTCGCACCAAAAAATTGAAGATGCTGCGTTTAGAGTTAACTAGTCTCGATTTTCTGGACAGTGGAGAATGGTAACAATAATTAGTGTTGATTGAGGAAAAGCAATTTATTGTTTCTGAGTCTACGGAAGGAATTTTGGATTGGATGAGTCGCAACAACGAAGGTGAAGCATTAATACATTGAAATATTTTGAAAATGCAAATGAGATCAAATTTTCTCTTACGCTTTTCTAATAAGAAATATTCCAATGTGTACGTAGGTACGAATATTTGTATACTTTTCACATTTTCGTTTAACGACTCTTTAAAAATATGCAAGCATTGGGCTCAATAGCTCGGCTCTCACATAACAAAGGTCTCTTTAAGACCCAGATTTATCTTTTTTTTATATGAATACCGCACAAGAGTCCCAACTGCTCCCAACCGTCTAGAGACAGTGAGACTATGGCATTCCCAATTGGGGAATGTTGTGAGGCTGCAGGTATTGTGGAGGGGAAGGACAAGGGGAAGAGGAAGGTGGGGAATACCTGGCTATTCAGATCTGGTCACCAAACACGGTTAAAAGCCATTTCAAGCAACGTTTCAATTCTAAATGGTGGTCTTTCACCAGGGCGATACTGAGAGTATCTTCCACTCTATTCTCTTTCTTGGAATACCCTGAGTTTAAAATAGAATAAAAAAGTATTACATATAAAATTGGAATTCTCGGCTAAACGCTTTTCATTTGCGAGTATATCCTCAAACGACGGGCAGTTCTCTGTTTTATCCTCCCACAAAAATTTATTTCAATCTGACATACATACTCCGACATGACTCCGGCTGAATGCGTACTAAGAACTACGACTGCTTAGGAAGTGCGCCCTTCTAACGAAAGAAGAACTGAATCTAAAGAAAGTGCCACTTCTTGGCATTAAGCCAAAGGAAAAAAAGATCTGTATTCTCTGACACCATGTTATTTGAAACAGGAAAATGCTTTCTCTGATATTTCCAACGGCTGGAAACAATAAAAGATATTTTTTCCTCTTTCGAGAGTACATTTTTTACTAATGTGATTTGTCATTCTGAATAAACGTTTTTCTTTGTAGGTAGTTCGAATGTAAAATAAAAATTTTCAGGTTTTTTTTCTTCATTTTTATTCTTTGTGATTTTTTTGTTCCTCGCCAACCCTTCGCCATATTGTATTTGTTTCTATTCCGACCCTTTAATAATACGAACTATTATTTTATACATTTGTTTCATGTTTAACTTCGTCCTGTAGAAAGGAAACTTTCTTCTGCAACTGGTCCAGTTTTTATTCAATGCAGGTAGCAGTGGCGTGCATTCCATAAAGGCTGAAAAGCTGCGAAAAAAATCTAATAAAAAAAAAAAAAAAATTGAAAACAACAGCTGTTTTCTGATGAAAAGCGTATTTCTTCTAAAAATTTAATCGTTTTATTAACTGTTTAGTTTGAAAATGGCTTTAAACGCCGAAATAGCTGTCACAATAATAAAAACAAAAAATACTTGCAGAACTTAATAATAGCATTATTAAATTTGATTTACATTAAATTTAAAAAAAAAACGTATTTGTAAAAAGCATTAACTTTGTGGCTCGCCATAATTTACAACAAAAAACACATAAATTTGTTGTAGACCACTTTTATTTTATAAAAACTCTACCGGTTTCGGAAGCACCCTTCCTTCATCAGGAGAATATTAAAACTAGTTTTAAAAATATTAAAAAATACTAATATTAAAACTAGTTTTAATATTCTCCTGATGAAGGAAGGGTGCTTCCGAAACCGGTAGAGTTTTGATAAAATAAAAGAGGTCTACTACAAATTTATGTGTTTTTTATTGTTAAAAAAAAATACTATCTCTCAGACAGTTTCTTCACAGAGTTTCATTTCAATAATATTTGGAATTAAGTTAAATATCTACGGTATATTGCATTCCAACGTTCTCTGTCCGTTCTTATTTGTATATTTCGAAACTATAAATACATCGCTGTTAGTGAATCTAGTTTTATAACCATTTATAAACATTCACATACCGTCAAGACCAATCCGACACACCGATTTTTTTCATTTGCCCGCATGCAGGACAATTTCACAATATCGACATTCTTTACAATACCCTTTCAAAATATCGAACCGAAGTAATACGTAAGACCTCATATTGATGCACGAGTATAAAATGTATCGAAAGTATCTCCTGTCTCGATCCTATCTTCCTCTTCCTCTCCCCCTCTCCTTCTTATTTAGTTTTTTCTTTAACAAGATAAATAAAAGCTTCATAGATAAAACATCTGTATTTAACCACAGTTAGCACAAGAAACTTAAGTGGCTTGCCTTTGGTTAAATTTCATTAATATGTATCTTTATACTGAGTGCTAAATATAAGTTGAGTTACGATTTCGTATCTTAGTATCTTAGCCTTAACAGGTAAAATTAATGCACTTTGGAATGACAATAGGCTATCATGTCTCTGTCTGTCCAAACTATGGACAACTAACTAGTAGATATCTGTGTTTATTAATAAAGTGGTCAATACAAAGTTTATTGTTTTAATTCATTTATTAATAATGACGCCACAAAGTGAATACCAATCTTTTGGAAAAATTATAGAAAAAGGAGGTCCAGCTAACAAAAGCCAAAATGATCAAGTATAGATTCGTTTGTCTAAATTTATTATTCATATCTTGATGAAGGAAGCATCGTTTTCGAAACATGTAGATCTCAGTGTATATTTCTAATGTGGTGAATAAAAAGTATTTTTTTTATTCAATTTATTTTTTATAACTTATTGAAGTTTGTAAACCTCATTGTAATATTTTAAACATTGAAGAAGATAATATTAACACATCCCAAATGAACCACGAAATCGCAAAAACAACAGAAATTAAAAAGATTTCAGTCGCATCTGGGACTCGAACCCAGGACCTCTACCTATCCGGGGTAACCGCTTAACCAACTTAGCTAATGAGACCGGTCCAATTTACACCATTTACACCGATATCATACTTCATGTTCAAGATTTGTTAATATTATCCTCAATTTTTTATAAATCCCATATTATTGGCTGCTATCCTTACGATGATAGAGTCTCGGATATACCTACCAGATGCGACTGAAATCTTTTTTATTTGTGTTGTTTTTTCGATTTCGTGGTTCATTTGGGATGTGTTAATATTATCTTCTTTAATGATTAAAGTATTTTTTTAAATTCATTTGCCACTAATTCTATCACAATAGCGTATGTTATCACTAGGATTTGTTTCAGATTAGATTTAGTCGTATAACTCCCATATTGTTATTCCATATCTTATCAGATATTCCTCTAGAAACAAGTAAATTATTGTTAGAGGTTCAATTTGTACATATATAACAAAACACAATATATCTGCAGAACTATCGATTTACTTCGAAATGCGAAATAGCCAAATATGACCGTACAAATTATTGATTATGTCCTGATTTATCAACCTTACTTCGTTTCGTAATTTTTATTTGCTTTCATATGAAGTGTCGTCATATGAATGTCGTTAACTTGAACACTAATCTATACATTATATTTCATTAATTATTTATTGTGTTTTGATAATGTATAACAATGAGATAACAAATGAAGACCTCAAAACGTCGATTCAGTAAAAAGTGATGAGCTAAAAACAACCCTCCCTTCTACATTTATTCTGTTCTGTTATTATAAACACACACAAAAATACAAAAAGGTATTGATTTATCATTCTGATATCATTCATTTGTTCACACTCACGGTCTACTTCCGTCCCCAAAACGTGACGTGTTGCTTTCTATAGAGCCTCACAGGACCTGCCCGTTCCACGATCGTCCCCTATTCCATCCCACTGCACCCCTGACACATGCCCGTGGCTCCGTGAAAATAATAAATGGAGGAATTGTTAAGCGCTATTTTATAGCCCAGTCAGGGGTGGAGCAGACAGTGGACAGCGAGCGGATGTGCCTGAAGGTCTGATAAAGTATCTAAAATGTTTTCGTAGAAAGCAATTACTTTGTTGTTAAAATTTTTGTTTTTAACCACTAATTTGTATTTAATTAAGCACCACAGGTTTGGCTTACCCCAAGCTACGCGTTACGTAGTGCATCGCTACGATCCAGTTTATAATTAAGTTACAGATTTCTATTTAATTATTACTCAAGATTACAAATAGATCAAACTATAAATAAAATTACCTCCGCTACCTTAATCTCAGGAGATATTTATTGTGTTTGAAGTCTGTTGAGAAACCACCGCTTCCATGATAAATATAGGTAAAAGGCGGGAATAGGAAATTCAATAAAACAATCGTCTATTGCTATAAAACATTCCTTGCAATAAGACCTATGTGGAATAGTCATGATTTTACGCTTAGGAAAAAAAGCCGTGAACCTTTTCTGGACGCATGTATCAGTTTAGTTAACTGATTTCAAATTACATCCAAAACTGACTGTAAATAAACCAAAACTCACAATAAGATCGAAATAAGTGTTGCCTCGAAGTGTTGATACAGAGTCCCAGCATAGCATGCTAACAGGAGAAGAAAACCACTGAGTCGATAACTTAACACTGAGAAACAAAAAAAAATGACACTTTTATTCAAATGAAAGACAAACTTTCAATACTAGTTAAAATAATGATTTGACTTTAAAAAAGGAATAGTGACCAAAGCAACCGCTCGGTTTAACTTCTAAACCCACACTCCCCCTAAGCCAGGGCCCGTGCACCTCGAGCCTCCCTCCGTTTCAACCCCCTCCCTTAATACCGCTGGCCAATGACCACTCCCCTTAGCGTGGCCATCAGCGGAGACACATATTTAAAACATATTTGTAAAAAGCATTAACTTTGTGGCTCGCCATAATTTACAATAAAAAACACATAAATTTGTTGTAGACCACTTTTATTTTATCAAAACTCTACCGGTTTCGGAAGCACCCTTCCTTCATCAGGAGAATATTAAAACTAACCCATGATATAAAATATTGACAAGACATATAAATTTTAGGTGTTGGAGTGGGGGGTAAGCAAATGGGTAGGGGTAATTGTAGGATTTCCGGGAAGAACAGGGCGATTTATTGGGAAAATATTCAGAATGGGACTAAAAGATAAGTTAATTTGGTTATTTAAAATACTAGCATTATTATTAAGGGATTTTCTAATTTCAAGTGCTTCTAAGTTATCCAATTTTTTGCTTTTATTGTTACGGTGAAGAATTGTAACCCCTGTGTCCTTGTGAAAAGTGTGATCTTTGGAAATTAGATGATTGGCAAATTCTGAGAAGTTATTGTTATTTAAGCATCTTAAATGTTCTGTGTTGTTTCCCAATAAATCGCTCTGTTCTTCCCGGAAATCCTACAATTACCCCTACCCATTTGCTTACCCCCCACTCCAACACCTAAAATTTATATGTCTTGTCAATATTTTATATCATAAGTTAGTTTTAATATTCTCCTGATGAAGGAAGGGTGCTTCCGAAACCGGTAGAGTTTTGAAAAAATAAAAGTGGTCTACAACAAATTTATGTGTTTTTTATTGTAACATATTTAAAATTTAGTACTTGACAACGGGGCTATTTGTCAAACTTCTTGTTGTGAAGTTCTTCATTATATACGTCAGGGTAAAATTTAAATCTAATCACAAATACGTATCGTGAATTTATTACATATATTTTATATATGTATATATATGAGCCATAATACAAAATAGAATAAGAGGGATACAAACTATTAAATAAAACAATGGAACAGTGAGACAGAGATATATGCTAACATATAAAATAATAGAACAAATTTTATATTGTGTCTCCCTCTTAATCCATTTTGTAAAATGTCTTACCTATTATATAATATGCTTACTCTTTTTATTTCTGTTTAGTTTTTTATTTTACCCTGATGAAGCTTGGAATAAGTGAAACCGGTTGGTGATACATTTAACATATACAATAATTATCAGTCACACTCCTGCATGCTACAGCCTTTGGAAACATCAGTGTGGAACTGCACTCATACCAGTCAAATAGACTACAAAGTGTTGTTGCAATGTAAACAAAAAAATATGACAGCAAAAAATACATTATTTTTACTTTTAGAAGGAATAATGGTCGATAACATTTTTTTTAAAAGTAACCATAGCACTCATGTCAATAAAATGGGAATCTACTAGTTATTTAGGTCTGACATCCTCGCCACTATTAAATTAAATGTACCGAACAGGAAGAATTTCAAAAATTTTACTCAACATATTTACATTATGTTACAGGACAATACAACGCGTGATCTCTAAAAATTTTCATGATCCGAGAAATTTCTCACAAGATCGTTTTAAAAGGTTATGAGGCTTTTTAGAAGGCCACCAGTACAGTCCTGCAGCAAGAGGAAGGGGAAGAGGCAGATACTTGGATCAGGAAAGGGAGGCTCTACGAGTACACCGCGCAGACTCCACCGCTACATAAAGCCCACCGATACGGAAGTCATAATTCACCAGCCGGCATTATACTTAACCATCGGCCGGTTAACGGAACAAGTCTTCCGCTAGATCCTTCAAACTTTTCAATTTCCGGCGCGCACTTTTTTCACGCGAACAATCAACTCAAACGGATAAACGCCGCCATTTAGGAACCCGTTTGGCAAAAGCTTAATAACCTGTAAACTGAATAACACCAACACTGGAGGCTTTATTTTTTGTAAATAATTATTTTTTATATCTTCATTATTTGTAGGATGGTTTTACTGATAGGGCGTATTATTTTAGTAAGTTTTGTGGAATTACACAACAAAAAAACCAGAGATGGCAGACAGGGTACCGCCGTCTACCATAGGTCACCTCAAGTGGTTCGCTACGTTTGGTGACTTGGCAGGGGTACCCGGGTTCACGGGGGTGAGGTTTGTTTTTTTCTATGCCTTGACGGCGGATGCGTTTGTCCACCAGCTGCGTGGTGGGCCGGATCGAGAGAGGTCGGTTGAGGAATTTCCCTTGACCTCTCCAGCCGGACTCTCTCGACCCATCCCCATGTATCGCGGTGGGAGGGATGGATTAATACATCCGTCACTCCTGGACACACTGACCCCCAGTTTTCTACCCACCGCTCACACATTTTTCTTTCCCAGAACTTCATCTCCACACATTTAAAAAGACTCTCCACAAAACATCCCCCAAGATGACAAACTATAATATTATAAACTTCATATAAAAACGGAGTTCTGCGAATTAAACTTGAACAAAATAAATTATGGAAATTATTTTCCTCTCTGGGCTTCCTGCGCGGAATTAAAGTGATATTATTATTAATATAATCATTACATTCAGACTTTGAGGGTAAATAACAGTATGGTTGTTTTGGGTTTATTATTACAATATATATATATATATAATATGTGAAGTTTCATTACTAACGCTTAATGCAAGTTACGACTTTACTGTAGTTTTAATGTACATGTAGTAATGTAAAAATATACGTTTTACTAATTTCAAGGGACATTAATTTAGATTAGTATTTTTTATTAGTAAAATTTAATATTAAAATACATAGAGTGTGCATATTTATATAGGTGAAACATAATAAGATGGAGACAATATATAAAACGAAATCATTGACCAGTGAGAAAAGTATTTAATAATTAAAAAAAAAACTAAATTCGAAAAGTTCCGGGTTTCATTTATTTGACCTATTTTCGGAAAACAAATTATTACATCTATTATTATTCACCTCCTTATTTTGAGGACCCATTGCTTCTGGTACCTTACAGTTAAGTAGTGACCATAAACACTGAGATTTTTGTACAACAAGCTAGTGTCAAGTGTTTTTTTTTTTTTAATTTTAAGTTAATGTAAATCAAATTTAATAATGTTTGAAAATGTTCTTAAATGCCGAAACAGCTCTCACAAAAAAAAAAAAAAACTAAAAATACTTGCAGAACTTAATAATAACATCATTAAATTTGATTTACATTAAATTTAAAAATAAATTAATGGAGTTCTACGAATTAAATACAAAAACAATTATTACGTGTTAAGTGTATTGGAGTTGAGTTCTATTATTTGGGCCCCATGCGAACTAACTCACATTTTGTGCAGTGAAAGAGCTCACAGGAATTTGGCTAAGATTTTTATTTTTGCCAATTTATGAACGATACTATCTATATTTTGGGTATGACCAAATACCGCTTTTTGGAGACACATGGCGATGTTCAGTTTAGAAGGTGGCCTCTTTAACAGAAACAAAGGGATATTACTCCTACGTTCCTCACTGGTTCAGTCCGCAAGAGATCTCTTTAATTCCTCCCAGGATACGGTGGGACGAGCGTGGTAAATGTTGCGTTTCAGACATTTGGGGGATGAAATTAAAACTCTTTTAGTAAATAAGACCTTTTTAATATACAAGCTAAATTTTGTAAAGAGAGAAGAGAGAATAGATTCAGTTATATAGGTTGACATTTATCGTTGGTCCAGCGTCGGCATTCAGTATTGACTCCCAACAGCGCCTACAGCTGCTCCGATACACTCCAAATGATTTCCAAGGTTAGTTGATCCTCCACCTGAGGATTGCAGAGGGCTTTGACCCAAGGGAGGCTGCAATATATGAAGCTGGCGATTTATTTAAAGTAGTTAAAAGGCACTTCCTCTCCAAGGATGAAGGAAATCAAGGGTTTCCTGCAAACTTTTTTATGTCCTTTAACGCATTTACACAGTTTTTGGTGTTGCATGAACATTTCATGGATGTTGCACACAATAATAAAGCATTAGATAAAAAAATAGTATTTTAATAAATATTTGTACAAATTGTTTAAGAACATTAATAATATGTACAATTTTTTAATGTTGAGAACTAGCTGATGTGTATCCGTCTTTGATCGGGATTTTTTTTGGAATAAAGTTATGAAGTTTTGATTTCTTGCTTATCGTTTGGGTGCCATAATTGATTTGACACTGAAAGTAATGCCTTGGGACGACTATTACTATCTCTAAACAACGAAATATTTATTTTAAAATTTTATTTCATTCAAAAAAAATATTTTAAATATATCTAAATAATAAAGTACTTAAATAGGTACCTATTTGTGTTTTCCAATTTTAAAATATTCTACCCAACAAACCTACATATTTAAATGTATAATTTGTGGCTAACTAGTGTGGTGTATATATGAGCTAACCTCAATACAATACTGCGTGTTCAATTTTATAGCAACAGTTTTACATATTGGATTTTATTCACACTACTGTCTAATCCTTCCCGTCACTAATAAGAACAAACTGAACTATTTTCTGTCAAACTATTCGAGTAATTTTCCAGAAAATCGAGGACCACAACGACAAACATTTTCTTTTTTATATAAGTATATAGATATGCTAGTTAAATAACTTTAGAAATTGATGTAATTATGAAAATATTTAGGGTTTAAATTCAGTTTTTTAAATTTGTTAAATTCAGTTTTTTAAATTCGTTAGATTCAGTTTTTTTAATTCGTTAAATTCAGTTTTTTAAATTCGTTAAATTCAGTTTCTAAATTCGTTAAATCCAGTTTGTTAAATTCGTACAATTCAATTTTTTTAAATTCGTTAAATTCAGTTTTCGAGTTTAAATTTTAAATTACTTTTTATCGTTTTATTATACAATAACACAAGTTTGCAAGTAATAAACCGTATAGGATTTTTATGTATTTTCTTATAGATTTAAACTTGGTAAAACAAAATAAATACCAAAAACATTCCATCACGTCAATTTTTTTTTGTTGTACTCAAGAATTTGTTTATATTTAGAGTAAAAATTTTAGTTAAATTAAAATTTAGTATTTTTAAAAATTAAATGGAGTTAACACGTAGACTTTTCGAATTAATTCTATCAATTAAAGCTGGACTTAGCAATAAATAAAAATAAGCTAATGGTTGAAGAGAGTAGTGATATGCGGAGATGGGTAAAGTCGTTTTAGCGTTAGGACGAAGGTCGCATGATGGTGTTGAAACAGGTTAAAAGTTGATAGTGAGTAATATTACCCTAACCTTGACTCAGCTATTCGTTCAGTGTCCCGTGGTTCTGAAATACCAATTCCATAGCTACCTTCTAATTTAGATGACATCCGGAGTGAGTCAGACACATTAGCTTCCCAGGACGAATCTATCTCAGATTTCTCGAGAGAGGGAAATCTGGTTTATTTTAATGATGTTCACCGGCTCATGAAGTGCGTTGAAATAAAATATGATTCATCAAAATGGTGCATATTCATTGATTCGTCTAAAACTAGCCTCAAAACAATCTTGGAAATTTATTTGAATCTCTTAATATGGGACACTCGGTTTGTAATGGAGAAAACTATAATGACTTTGCTACGATTCTTGAGAAAATCAAATATCAAGAGCATCAATGGATGGTTTATGGAGATTTGAAAATACTAACAATATTGTTGGTTATACAAATTATCCTTGCTTTCTTCGTTTACTGAATTGTAGAAGACAACTACACTGGACCAAAACTAACTGGCCACCATGAGACAGTTTAATCCCCGATGAGAAGAACGTCATCAATATGACCTTGATTCCCCCAGGAAAAAAGTGTTATTACCACCACTTATCAAATTAGGGCTCATAATGTTTGTCAAATCACTGTTATGAGATGGGGGTTGTTTCCGATATCTGCGTTCAAAGTTCCTGAAACTGTTTGAAACCAAGTTAAAAGAGGGAGTTTTCACTGGACCCGACATAAGAAAACTTTTTTCTGATCCCTTCTTTTTGGAAACAATGGGAGAAAAGGAAAAAGAAGTACGGTATTCTTTCAAGAATGTAGTGCATAATTTTTTGGGGAATATTAAGGACCCTGACTACAAAACCTCTTTACAACGAATGCCGGCAGCGAATGAAGCTCAGGGATTTTAATTATTTTCCCGGATTAGCTTATAAGTTAATTTTTTACACTTCCATATTGACTTTTTCCCGAAAACTTAGGAGCCTACAATGACCAGAAACAATTTTTTGATTAGTTAAAGAAAATGTAATATACTCGTATATAGTTCATTGTAATAAATAAGTGTTTTTATTTTGCAAAAAACTTACATGTCATGGGATGTTACGGAAGTCAGTTTTAGAATCTGTGACCTTTAAACATATAATTTTGCAAAAATATCCCATGTAACAGTAAAAAATATTTTTTTCAGACCTGTGTAATTGATTAAAACTAATTAAATCCACATAATAGTCCTCGGAAACAAGCTCCATCAATCCCGGAATCCACAAACGAAAACCCATCATCGTAAACTTCGATAGACTTAAACAAACTTAGATTAAGTACAATAGCAGGGTACGCGACACAGAAACATTATTTATTCACGACTCTCGCGCCATAGTTTCGCAACCGCCGCCCTGGGAATATGATATTTGGGTGAGGCTGCCACCGACAATAAGTGATGAATAGTGCCAACTCTGGAATTGTTCGCGGCTCAAGTCAAATTCCTAATCCTGCCTGGAAAAGGCAACCCCGACGGCGGGCAGCGCTTGCCTTCGGCGCAGGCCTTACTAGAAATAAGATAGATGCTATTCGTCGTGACTGCAAAAAAATGTTTCAAATAAGTTTAACGGGTTTTTACACCAGATGCAAATGCTGCGTTTCCTGTTAGTACCATGTTGCGATTTTCTCTAAAGTATGTCTGTGCAGTTAACTCCTATAAAAAATATAATATAAAAATGTTTCTATTCGTGAATCTGTTAATAAATGATGGAATTCCATTGCAATGATTAAATGAAAAACACTTTTTACCTTATTCTACTTTTATTTTTGACCGTGACCGGTTCTAGCCTATGACGGCTACATTCAGCCTGGTACAATTAATGCTTAAACTATGTTTTATATATAATTTTGGGTGTCAGGGGTAACAAACCATGATTTTACTTAAATGGAATTTTTCAGTATTGTTGTAGCATGATTTTACAAAGCGTGACTATTGTGATACTTTTAAATTTCTTATATTATTACTTATATGTCAATCTGGTTTCAAAAATGATTTTTAAGGAGGGTTACGGTTGTTTTTGTTGTAAAGATGATATTTTTATTTATATAATAAAAGGTTGGGAATACTGATCGACTATCAGTTTATTCTAAGATTTTTTCCATCTTAGTTGTAATATGAAGGTTAACAACAGGATTTTCAGTAATTGGGCTACTACCAGCATTATTACATATTTACAACGGTTACATAATAATGGTTTCATTACAATAGTTTCATAATAAATATTATTATTATTATTAAGTCAAATCGTGGTTTGTTACCACTGACATCCAAAATTGTATATAAACCATAGTTTAAGCATTAATTGTACCAGTCTGAAGATAGCCGTCACAGGCTGAAACCGGTAATGGTCAAAAATAAAAGGGGACTAAAGTTAAAAAGTTTTTTTTATTTAATCATAATATAATAAGACAAACTTCAATTATATTTTTACCACACTTAAAAATGCGCGCTGTTCAAATTCCGTATTAATACTGCCCGATTCAGAAATACGTGCGATATGAACTCAACACCTATTAAACGGTAAAAGCTTACTCGTTGCGCTAAAGCGGCAACCGTGGAAACGTGAACAAATTAGGAATAATATATATTAGCTGCCCGGATGCGCAGAAACTATGGGATTTGTTAATTTGTACCAATTGCAAGAATCAATTAATTTATCAATGGGTTTCTATTTTAAATTGTATCTTTCATATTTATAACCTACGATATTATATTCATTCCCACAGACGCCTCAATGAATCGTCAAATTATATCTTGTGGCTAGGTGCTATCTCTGGTGCATTGTTTTTCTGAAATTAGATGGCATAAATTTATTTAAAAAAATACGGAAAAGACCAATAAAGGATTTATAGGTGAGGGAATTTTGTCTTCCCTTTTTGATCTCCGATTTAACTCCCAACAAGATGGACCACGAACCGGCAGTGGCCTGTTAGACAAAATCATATAAAATAAACACTTTAGTATTGTTTTTTAATTAAAAACCTTATCTCGAAACAACTTTAAGAAAATGACTACCATCTAACACGAATATTTTAATGATTAGGATTGTTAAGCAACTTAATAATGTTTTTAAAAAAATCTATTAACTTAAAATAAAAACATAATTATGAAACACTAGTATATATTGATTAACTTGGCGGGTTTGCGATAAGCCGACGTAGCTCAACGGTAGAGCATCTGACCGGCAATCAGAAGGGTGCAGGTTCGAGTCCTGTCGGCGACATTTATCTTTTCTCGGAAGGTTTTCTTTCAATTTGGATGAGTGTTTCAGGCTAATAATTATTGTTTATAAAAATAATTGTTACCCTTTGCGCTATGCACAAAAATCTTGTCTTAAAAACTTTAGTTTATCAATTAATACATAATTATTTGACTTTCTCAACTTAAATACATAAATAATATATTATTTAATTGCATATGATTCTTATCCTATTTATTTCATATATGATATATCACATTACACAATATTTTTTATTTATAATATTAAATAAAAATAACAAAATAAATAAATTTTTTCTTCTTGTCGTTCTACTTTCCACTAGATGAGTTCCAGTAGCTCGTGGTCATCGGAGGGATGTTTACATGCATAATAATATGCCGCCGTTAGTACCTACCTAAAGTAAGTAAGAGAAAAAATTTAATCTTTTCATACTAAATAATTATAAATATTTGTAACTGTAAAAAATAATTACCGAAAATCTCAAATAAAATAATGTTTCCAATAAATACCTACTTTTCTTTTGTCAATAATCTTCTAATAAATATAATGTCAATGACAAAAAGGATTTAAACAGTAACTGCAATATCATGCAATGTGCAGTGTTTTCTAATATATGTGTCTTGTGCGTGCAAAGTCATATCATCTCAGCCCAAAACATTGTAATTTAACGTTTTAATCTGGAGTGCCCTACCAGGTAAGTATGTTTAATGAGAAAAATTCTAGCAGGTAGTATTTGTACATCACCCTCGAGGTGATTTTTCACAGAAACGGCGCTATACAAGTCATCCAAGTATGATTATTAAGATATATAGAAAACATGTTACATATATTATTTATATATTTTACATATTATTCCTGCGAAAAGCATGAAAACAAGTCATTTTAAAAACTAGGAAAAGAATACGCAGAAGTATGGCTTCAGCAAGACCCATATAACAAGTCCATTAGACCATCCGAAAAAAAATTAACTTTTTTTTATAATCTTCCAGTCCCATATTAGATATTTTTCCCATTAATTAAAAAATTCCCACTTTTTCTTAATCCCATTCTGTTACAAGTATATCTCTATCTCAATGTTCCATTGATTCGTTTTATATTTTGTCTCCTTCCTTTTGTATAAATTGTTCAACTATATATATATATATTTAATATGGTATTTAATTTAATTTTTTTAAAAATTCAATGTAAATCAAATTTAATAATGTTATTATTAAGTTCTGCAAGTATTTTTGGTTGTGACAGCTGTTTCGGCTGTCACAATAATAACAACTAAAAATAATACATTGAATTAAAAAAAAAAAAGAAAAAAGAAAAAAAAAAAAACGTATTTTTGTTTGAAATAAGCGAAACCAGTTAGTGATGTTTTAAAAACTAATTAGTGGGATACAAAAAGTGTTTGCATTATGTGTTTGTATACATGTATTTGTTACCGACATATTTCTTCAACAATATTATTTACAACATTGACAATAACAGACATAATACAAGAGAACATGTAAGGAAATTAGACTACCGAAAAAGAACAAAGCCAATACGCAAAACAGTTTATTCTATAAAGGGATGAAATGCTATAATGTTCTGCCGGACCCAATAAAATTTCATGAATTAATAAATTAAAAATTAAATTGTATAAAGCACATACGTTAAGCAAGAAAAAATATCATTATTTTATAAATTATCATTAGCTATATGTAAAGTACCCAATAGTATATAATTTACAAATAATTAGTTACATGTGATAGTATATAAATATTTAAGGAACTCCAATCCTATTTTTTTTTATTAATAATGACGTTTAAACTTAAATACCAGAATATTTAGATGTTTTTTTGTCTAAAGTTAGTTTTCATATATAAAAGAATTTTAATTTTTCAAAGGCCGCTAAAACGATCCAAATCGATGGCCGGTCAGTTTTGAGGTTAGAATGTCAAATGTCAAAACAAGGATGAGCTTTACCGAATACAATTTTATATTCTATTCATAGTAAACCATAACTAATAACATTACGTACCTTTTTAGAAACGTTAACTAGAAGAATAATAATAGTATTGAGCAGTAACATTATCAAAAAATCCGTATTGACAATTGGTTTGCTCATGAATACTCTAATTTCTGTTATTAATAAAAGTTTTTTTTTATATTGAACAACAACTATAGAGCCTAAAGTCTAGCAAATTAAGTTTAAATTTCACCAAACTAAAAAAAATCGTATTTAAAATACAAAAAAAATCTAAAATAAAAATCTCCATACTAAACCAAAAACAGAATACACACGTGATGTCAGATATTCTAAATACAATGATACCAATATAACAAGGTGTTTTGATGAGATGATTATTTATTCACATATATATAATAAAAGTCACATATTAATAATCGGCGTTTGCTGATGTTTGCTATATGAATGTGAATTTTTAAAGTTATAATATTTTTCACTGGAGTTACTTATTAGTTATTTTGTAAACTTAAATGTACAAATAACTATAAAAATGATATACTATTATTTAATAAAAAAAACAAATGTTTTCATCCTAAATTTGGTGAAGAGTTTTATGTTGCCATTCCGCTTCGTTGGCGTATATCCTTTTCTTATTTTTAGGAAGATTGTCTAAACGACTTGCAAAACACTACAATACAAGCACGTTGAACAAGCAAAGTGAAATGTAGAACGCTCGTAATATATGCCCGAAGATCGTAAACCATCCCAAAATGAGATGGAGAAAATAAAAGAAAGTCATAAATCACCACACAAATGAGCTTATATGAGGATTTTATATGCATGGGCAATAATTGAGCTCGTTTTGCGGGTTCTACATGAAGCTGTTAAAAAATGCTACGCAAAGTAAAACAGAACATTACGGAATTAGAAGATTTTTGTAATTAAATCAAAAGAGTTCGTTAAAAAAAATTGATTCTCGACTTTTTGTTTTCTTTTTACATTATCTCTAACTAACTACTAACCAGCACGCCCTTTCTCCGCAGGGGTAGGCAGAAAGATTGGACCGCCAGATAACTCGAACTTGGCATACACTTCCTGGTTCGTTCACATTCATACATGGTCTCATACATTCTCTTTTATTATTCTTACTTATGACATGGCCCGACTCAAGTATTACAGGAAAATAACCTTCCATGTTATTATTGGGGATGCTGTGTGGAGGGTTTTTTTAAGGACAGGAAGGCGAGGAAGTTCTGGAAAGGAGCAAGGTATGTGGGGGCAGTTAGGTGTCCAGGAGCGACCTATGTAACAATCCATCCCTCCTCCTGTGCTGCACGCAATAGGTCGAGAGAGTTTAGCCGGAGAGGTCAAGGTGACTCCCTTAATCAGACTTCTCCAATCTGGTTCACCACGCAGCTGGTGGATACACGCATCCGCTGCCAAGACCGGGGAAAATGTCATCCCATGAACGCGGGCACAGCTTTTAAGTCACCTGTCATAGCGGTGACCTATGGCGGAAGTGTTGGTTATCCAATGAATTGTTCCCGGGACGGCGGTACCCATTCCCGTCTCCCAAACTGAAATCCCAATTGACTCTTTAGTAAAAATATTTTTTACGTAAAATCGTGTATTGGAAGAGTATAAATAATAAATGAATAATTATTGGTAATCAAAAAAAATCATGAATAACCCTCCGTTATTTATAACTAAATAATTAATTTACTGTATTGCGTACACCATACTCGTACATGTTGTAACCACATTTATTAGAGATATACGCTGATTGTAAAATACTTCATTTGTATTTTTTAAATTTATAATATTATATTTATTTATTTAAGTTTTTAATCCAGCAGGACTGGGTGGATAGTGCATCCTCAACCTGCCATATTAAATGAGATATGGTAGAAGTAAAATAGGAATATGAAAATATGGAAATACATAAAAAAGAAAATAAAACAAAAATGAAAAACATAATAGTTAAAAACATAAATTAAATTATTGGATAGTCTTTCAGGCTACCACCTCATCATCTGCATTCATCTCTCATTGAGTGGAGAGCCGAGCCACTCGGATGCAGCCACGACAATGGCATCGGTTGACTTCCATGTCCTGCCCCAGAAGCTGGCTAGTTGATGGCGAAGTAAGGTGGAGAATGAGTGGACCCTCCCTTGAGTGAACATCGTAGAGGTACTGCAGAATCTTGGAAGTAATAGAAGTTGCCTGTATGCATTGTTGTAGTACACTCTCAGCTTATCCCATTGCTCTGCTGAGTATTGCGACCACAGCACAGATGTGTATAGGGCAGTACAGTATGTCTTGAAAAGCAGTTTCCTGACATCATCCCTACAGTGGTAGAACCGCCTTGAGAGCATTCCGGCGGGTATATTAATGGCTCTTCTTTGTCGTTCATGTCTTCTGTAAGGATATGTCCCAGGTATTTAACCCGAGAGGCCACGAGTAGTATATTTCCTTCTTGCCAGATCGATTGATACATAATTTAAAAAATAAATTTAAAAAATCCCATTTTAACATTCCGTGTAAACCACGCCCTCTAATTTCATTTACCTCTAACATCCTTTCATAGGATGTAATATGTACGTCTATAATTGTAATTTAGTTTTATAAATACTCCGAAGAGTCGGATTTATTACTTGTTGTATAATTATATATTGATAAATTAAAGGCCATTACAACAACACTTGGTTATTTATTAATTAACATGTTACACGGAATGACTGTATACTTCAATTGGAGAGCAAGGAAGTTAAGCTCCCCTGTATTCAAAAGTAATCTGGCTAGCTGACCTTGAGAGCGGAATAATTGTCCCCCACTTGAACCGTCTGACGGACAGTGCCATGCTATGTGGAACTATGGATACTAAGATATCACAGTTTATTTTAATTGATATTTATTATAAATATATTAAATTTAGCAACCTTTCAGAAATGTCGACATAAATATTGCAAAACTTATATGAATAAGTAGTTAACTTTATTATGTAGCTCAGTTAAGCATCAATCGCGGAAGCTATATGTATTATTGTAGGTAGCGCTTTCCAAAAAAAGAATGCTTATATAGGAAAGACTTCAAGAAATTTTTACATTATTTATTATTATTCAAACACCTTAGGTGTTTGAATAATTATAATTTTTCTGAATTTCCCAATCATATTTTGGAAACAAATCATACTTTTAATATAAATAAAGGTTGAACATTTGTAGGTACAAATAAAACCGGTTAACCATTAGACAAATTTGAAATTTAAGAAATTAGAAAAATTGTTAATATTCAATTAAATATAATTAATAATAAAAGAAATTTTTAGAATATCTGACTCGTATTTTTATTTTCATGTAAATATTAATAATAAAAATAATTTTTTTTTATTATTTCTAACACAAATTTGTTATTCAATGTTTTATAATATTTTTATTAACATTTTTGATTAATTATTTACCGACTTTAATCAATTTTTGTTTATGTTGAAAAAATTTGTCTATTCTTATATTATTGTGTTCTATGTTTATCATTTGTCTATACTTGACATTATTATTTTTTACTATTCTGTATAATCTTGTTGGCATCGCTTTCGATACATGTTGACACGGGTATATTAAAAAAATGGTAAATAAAAAGTTATTTTTATTTCATTTATGAAAAAAACATCTCTTCGCTGCCTTTGCAAAATGAAGCTAGCCGGCTGTGTTGAATCTCAAATCACCGTAAGTCTCCACTTTCGGCTGTAGTTACTCCTATATTATGCAAACTGTATTCCTTTTCGGATGTTGAAACTACGTGGCGGGTGAATTATTAAACATTATTATTTTTAGTCCTGATGAGGAAAGCTTCGCTTTCGAAACATGCTGATATTAATAAAGTGATGATTACAAAGTAATCCTTAAAAGTTTTATAAATAAAAAAAATGTTTTATTAAATAATTCATTGTCAATGTGTTTGATTGGTAGAACTCCAATTAAAAAAAAAAGAAAATAAGTAAATCAATGTGACCTAACCACATTTTTAAAATGACTTTAAATGCCAAAATAGCTGTAACAATAATACAAAATAAAAACTAAAATGCTTGCAGAACTTAATTATAACATTATTAAAAAGGCAAAAAAAAACTTGTATTTCAGTAAGTAAGAAGGTTATTGATAAAAAAAAATTGAGTAATGGACAGGAGTTCCTTACTTAAGTGCGTATAATTTTTAAGTTTATTCTTAAAATGTTCTATTTTTAAAATTTAAGCCATGTCGACGTACATAAAATATAAAGTAAATCGTTTCGTGAAAATATGTTATGGGTAGGTACCTATTTTATCGCTTATCTGTATTTGAAAAGATTCCCTTTTTTTAATTTGACCATTTTCTTAACACATCATAGTTCAGATCCACTGTAGAAAATGTTTCCCGTACGTCCGCACAACTTAATAATCCCATGCCGTTTTAAAACCACCTCCCATAGTTTGGAACGAAACCCCTGCAAGAGATAAAGCCATAAAGTTTGTCTGCGTTCTCTTGCATGAAAATACCGTGTATTGAGAATATTCAGATAATATCTACTTTATGACGCCATAAATCTACAAATGCGTTGTATCTCTGCGCTGTGTCAAATATTGACGACTTCGTGATAATATTTGAGTCAGATAAAACTGTTATTAGAAGCAAGGATGAACTCGATACAGCAGTGTGTAGTGAAATAAACTAGTTTTATACTACAGGCTGATTAAAAATTATGTACTCAATTTTGTACTGCTATATTTCCCGAATCATACGTTATATGCGAATGATCAACATAGCGATTAAAAGGGGAGGTCCGAAAATTTCGAATCACATCGCTAGATAGCTCATAGTTCCGCGAACGACCGCTAGAGTACTCGCGCCGCCGAACAGTCATTTCGCGTCATTTGTGAGAAAAATGACTACTATGTAGGACTAGATTTTCTGTGAGTTCTGTAAAATTGAGACGGCAATTGTAGTGCAGCGTACCTTTCGTCTCTATTTTAACATTCAACCTACAACTAAAAAAAACATTTGTCATTGGTATCACCAATTTGAGCAAACTGGATGTCTCTCTAAAGTGCCCGGCCGAACCCGTGTGTCAGAGGAGTCCATCATTTTGAATAACCCTGTACAACGTCGGCGTAGGTATATATACATATATATATATCAAAGTTGTGGTTTTGCTACACGTACAGCTCTGTAATATGTACTATAAATTGATGCACTATTCCCCACTGTTGTTTGTCATAAAATTATTGGCTATTTAAGATAGCACGTTCTCATCGGTTTTACAAAAAAACAAAAGGGGATAATATAATATTGTGGAATTAGGACGTATCTACAACAGAATATTGAATATGCCTCTAATTATCGCATCTTATAATACCTAATTACCACCTAAATGATATAATAGAAATATGGGGTAACACACACATTACATACTTGAACGAATTACAAATAATAAAAAATAAAGTTATAAAAAAAGTTTTCAATTATTAATCTACAAAATATAAAATGGACTTATACACACGAACACAGCATTTATAAAAACATCACAAGTACACGAACACTACACAAGACAACATTTTACTCGAATAGAGTAAAGACTGAAAGTGGTAAAAGAAGCATAGGTCATTAGGGTATATACGAGTATATACATTCTCCTTCCCGATAGCTTGAAAGCGGAGAATCAAGTAAGCAAATTTAAAAAAAAACTCTTCAATCTCAAAATAAGTGAGCCAAATAATAATTTATAATATAAAAGAATAATTAATAAGATAGCAATTATATGTAAGATAGGAATAATATATAATATCGGAATAATATGTAAGGTATATACGTAATTTAATCTAATATTAAATAATATAATATAAATATTAAAATAGGTTAAGAATAATATGTATGTAGTTAAGTTAAGAATAATATGTATGTAGTTAAGTTAAGAATAATATGTATGTAGTTAAGTTAAGAATAATATGTTTGTACTTAATTTAAGAATAATATGTATGTAGTTAAGTTAAGAATAATATGTATGTAGTTAAGTTAAGAATAATGTATATGTAGTTAAGTTAAGAATAATATGTATGTAGTTAAGTTAAGAATAATATATGTATGTAGTTAAGTTAAGAATAATATGTATGTAGTTAAGTTAAGAATAATATGTATGTAGTTAAGTTAAGAATAATATTTTTTATTAATTTAAGAATAATATGTATGTAGTTAAGTTAAGAATAATATGTATGTAGTTAAGTTAAGAATAATACGTATGTAGTTAAGTTAAGAATAATATGTATGTAGTTAAGTTAAGAATAATGTGTATGTAGATAAGTTAAGAATAATATGTATGTAGTTAAGTTAAGAATAATATGTATGTAGTTAAGTTAAGAATAATGTATATGTAGTTAAGTTAAGAATAATATGTATGTAGTTAAGTTAAGAATAATATATGTATGTAGTTAAGTTAAGAATAATATGTATGTAGTTAAGTTAAGAATAATATGTATGTAGTTAAGTTAAGAATAATATGTTTGTACTTAATTTAAGAATAATATGTATGTAGTTAAGTTAAGAATAATATGTATGTAGTTAAGTTAAGAATAATATGTATGTAGTTAAGTTAAGAATAATATGTATGTAGTTAAGTTAAGAATAATACGTATGTAGTTAAGTTAAGAATAATATGTATGTAGTTAAGTTAAGAATAATGTGTATGTAGATAAGTTAAGAATAATATGTATGTAGTTAAGTTAAGAATAATATGTATGTAGTTAAGTTAAGAATAATGTATATGTAGTTAAGTTAAGAATAATATGTATGTAGTTAAGTTAAGAATAATATATGTATGTAGTTAAGTTAAGAATAATATGTATGTAGTTAAGTTAAGAATAATATGTATGTAGTTAAGTTAAGAATAATACGTATGTAGTTAAGTTAAGAATAATATGTATGTAGTTAAGTTAAGAAAGTGAAATAATTATGTATTTTTCAACCTAATAAAATAAAAACTGAATATTCGACAGCATGTGGGCGTGTTTCGTGATCCAAAAGTCTGTCCATTCGGCCCTTAAATTTCTAATACAAAGATTTTTTTATCATCATTTCATGTCGATCAAATAAAATGGCAATTTACAATGCAGACAGTGTAAGAGACATAAATCACTACATTTTTACTTGGTTTTCTCGGGGCTAGAACTAAACGGTACTAAGTCAATGACACACCGGCTTCCATTTAAATCTACGTGAAAGGCACATACGTATTATTTATTCTATTACTAACGCTAGATAATATTTTTAACTAATATTTGGTCTACCACCCGACTTCACCGTTTTATAAACGTTAGTCAGTTTACTGGTAGTTTGACAGCTGTCAGTTTTTGCCCGACGATCGCTTATTTAAAGCCGTGCACCATTTTAATTAAAAAGACAATGTATAATTTGTATTTATGAGCTGGATTTCTTATCGAGTAGTGAAAGTAATGACAAGCAAATGGCAATTATTAATAAGACAAAATACGGATGGATAACGGTCCGTTAACGAAACGGTTCGTTACGTAACAGAAATTTGGTAGTTCCTTCATGAAACTAATCCTTCGTATAATAAAATGCACCTAATTGTCGATCAGTATTTTTACAAACCTGTTATTTATTAATATTAAAATATAATAGGATCAAAAATATATTACAATTTGCACATACCAGACCATCCAACCCACTGTATAAAATATTATTCAAATGACATCATGATCAGTAGTTGCAACTTGTCTTTTTCGTATGGTTTTTATTTAAATGTGATAAATCGACATGTGATATTTCGTTAAAAAACAACGAATTTTAAAGTAGTGCTTGGATTTTAAAGCCACCATCGGTATATTTCAATGTATGCATTGTACGACTGCATGTATTCTCGTGGTTATAAACAAAGTTATTGTTTTATTTTCAGAAAATTATTTATTATACATTTATCAAAATTATATCAGAAATACTACCATTTTCCCGCCTTTGTAAGTATGTTTTACAAAATAGTTTTAAATATTGAGTATTCTCAAAAAATACATTGAAGGCTTTTCTTTAAAATGACGAGAAGAAGTTAAAAAAAAACGGAAAGTCTGGTGTGTTTTTAAAATTTTTTCATAAACGCAAACTTAAGTAAAAATAATAACAGTATTAAATTTTTTAAAAAAATCCAATGAATTTCTACGAATTAAACACAAAACAATAATTAAGTAAATGCATTAAAAATTACTCTGTAATCATCACTTTATTACTATATACATATCGACATGTTTCGAAAGCGATGCTTTCCTTACCAGGAATATACAGAATACAAAAAATAATAACGTCAAGTATGGACAAATGATAAACATAAAATACAATAATGTAAGAATGACGCCACAAAGTGAATATCAAACTTTTGAAGAAATTATGAAATTAATATTAACTATCGAGTACTTGACGGTAAAAAAATACAACGGGGTTAAATGAACTTTATGTTATAAAATATAACTTCATAATAAAATATACAAGTTCATATTAGATGTCATTATAAACTAATATTCATATCCGAAACGTTTATGTCCAGCATTACGGCTGCTTCGCAAGCTAGGCTTAGTACCTCTCGAAATTAAGTGAATACACATTTATACATGTGTCTAATTCGTTGAACCACATTCTGCTCCCATGTTTCACCGGATCCTTCTATTCGGGGGTAGTTAGGGAAGTAGGTTCTAGTTTTCCCGTTAGGGGGGCCGGCCAGCCACCCGCACCCCGAGCGAATAAATCTACCATGTTTAGGGACTCACGGCAGGACGACATGCTCCTTGTCGAGGTTGTGGGAGTTAGGGAGGCTGTATATCTGTATCCACCCTACTGTACATTACTGTACCCTGTACGGTAGGGTGGGCCGTTAAATTTATTTTTTAGATTTTGGATATGTTATGAGACTCAAAAGGTGCAAATTTGAATTAAAAATAACAATGGTATTGTTTCAATAATATTTTTAATAAATTCTGAGGTTTTGAATTCGAAAAACACACAGGAAGGAAGTAAGATTACTTTGTCAATGAAAATTAAACTCGGAACCTTCTGTTTACCGAGTGGATGGTCTATCGATTACGCTACCATAACCCATCTCTATTCGGTCGTTTTTATCAAACAAAATTTTCTTTAGTTACACAATTTGTGACTAGCTATCCCAAGTTTGATGATTATTAATAAACTAAACTGCATTTTTCGTACCGTGTATTACATGGAGAAAATAATACATATAGAAAACCCATTGTTTTTCCTATTTTACTTTATGGTTTGACATGATACTTAGATAAAAAGTTATTTGTTTATTACCACTTTATTGTGGTATCATTAAAGTGGTTTTGAACAAAGAACTTTTTTCGTTTAACTTATTAACTGTGTCAAATCCAAGCCTCGGCAGTGGACAATATGAGGCTAAAATCTGATTAGTCATACGTAACCTTTAAAGCTCCCGTACCTCTAAGAAAGAAAACGTATCTCTAATAAAAATGATCCTTCGTACATTGATGACCCACCCTACTGTACATCTGTACCCTTTTGAACACTGCTGTACCCTGCACAGGTCTGGGGAGAAACAATTGTACTGTTATCAGGAGATAAGTGAACCACCCTATTATCAGCTTGTTAAGGCTTACAGGGCTGAGTTATTTACACGCTAAATAAATGGCGCTGGAAGGGAGTCTGTGCTGAAGGGAGCATAGTTGTGTATTGCGTAGGTTCACTGAATAAATACTAAATACAACTGGCATTGTTGGAATTGACTTCTTAGGATTAGAAAACCAGATAAATCCAGGCCGTACATTATTGTTTAATTATAAAGGTAGTTAAAATAACGTATCTAAATAATCATTCATTAATTTTCCCAAGAAGACAAAATAAAAATAAATTTAAGAACCAACTTTAACTATGTTTGAACTTTGTTCTAAAATGGAAGGAACTCTTAATATTCTCAGATCAATACTATTATGAATTGAAATGATACAAAGCTTAAAATGGTTTAGTAAAATGATCTGAAGTGTAATTAACTACTTCAAAACGTTTTAATTTGTTATTTCTAATTTTGAAACTGTCAGTTCATGGTGAATTTTTTAAATAAATTAACCTTCGTAACTATAAAAAAAAACGGATAGAACAGGAAAAAATCCAAAGATAACCATCAGTTTAAAATAAAGCTGGCACAATAGACATTACATAAAATAAAATAAAAGCCTATAAATTCAATAAACCCAACGCAATGTAATCCGACTTTCAGAAGGCAATAAACCAAATCGAAAGTAGTTTCAAATATAATATGGAACTCCAGTCTAACGGTTTTTTTTTTTTTTTTTTCAGTAATAACGTTTCTTTTTGGCAGTTTTTTTTTACGGTTTTCATAATTATCAATGTTTCGATTTTTCAAAGCCCACCAAAATGCACTAAATCTAAATCTCGGTCGGTCAATATTTATCAGTTTTGTGGTTAGAGTATCTAGTGTCAAAACAAGGATGAGCTATACCTTAGATTCTTATATTATAGTCATAGTAAACCATAACCAAACATAAGTAATAAATTATGTACTTTTAGAAACTTTAACTCGAAGAATAAGAATATTTATTAATTGATAAACTAAAGTTTTTAAGACAAGATTTTTGTGCATAGCGCAAAGGGTAACAATTGTTTTTATAAACAATAAATATAATAAAAACAGGTGAAATATAATAAAAACAGTAATTATTGAATGAAACACTAGCATATATTGATTAACTTGGCGGGTTTGCGATAAGCCGACGTAGCTCAACGGTAGAGCATCTGACCGGCAATCAGAAGGGAACAGGTTCGAGTCCTGTCGGCGACATTTATCTTTTCTCGGAAGGTGTTTTTCAATTTGGATGAGTGTTTCAGGCTAATAATTATTGTTTATAAAAATAATAAGAATAGTATTGAGCATTAACATTATCTTAATATCCGTATTGGTTTGCTTGTGAATACTCTAATCTATTTCACTAATAATAGTTTTTTAACGTTGAACAATAATTATAGAGCTTAATATCACAACAACAAAAAAAATTCCCCAAAACTAAAAAAATACAAAACAGAAGTGAAAAACAATATTTTTCACAATAATCCAAAAACAGAATGCGCACGTGACGTCAGATATTCCAAATGTAGTGGTACCAACGTAACAAGGTGTTTTGATAAGGTGATTTGTTATTCATTTTTAAACAACGATTTTTAAATTCTACGTATTGTTATGGGCGGAAATAAACATCACGTTGGGCGTCAGTGTTGTGGGCGGATGCCACGTTCGTACGTCCAGAGTTAGGGCGGGGAAGGGGTAACGTGTTGGTCAGCAGTATTAAGGGTGCCAGTATTAAGGTGTGGGATGCTGAAAGGAGGGCGGTAGGCAAGTGAGAGGCGGCGCAAAAATAACCGTGCGATTTACGATTTACCCGGAGATTGTATTCTAGGCGGGTTCCAGCGTCGTCAGGACATTAGCTCAGTTATCGGTACAGCAAGGAGATTTCCTCTCTCTCAAGGGTCAAATGAGTCGGCCGCGGCCTTACAATTGAAGGGGAGGTATTTCTATTCTACTTTAAATGACGAGATGGCGCACTTTCAGTTCAGAATTTATTGTAACAAGGACATGGTCGTACAGGTTAAATACAGGGTATGCCAAGTTGTTGGCACCTACTCTGTTCTAGACTTAGGCTATTTCTCTCTCTGATGAAATTCCAACCGGGCAAGTTAATGATGGTAAACACACAAGTACAGCACATAAAAGAGAAAACTTTTTACTTGATTCATGTTGGTACAGCAACGCCATAGTCGTGGGGTCGATACAAGGAGCACAGACGTTGATTATCCTCGCACTGAGTTTAATAGTTAATAACAGGTCACCATCTTAGGTGTTTTACAAAGTAGTATGGGAACTATCTGCTAGGAGCCTCAGACCCTCATGCAATTGATGTTTCCAATGCGGACTTGAATGATGAAATAAATGAACCGAGTCGCGGGCTCCAACGGAGAATGCTGGTGATAGGTCGGAGATCGGGAAGCGAGTGAGTGACGGACGGCGGAGTCGCTTCGCTAGCTATGCCGTTCCATGCGGCCAGTAATGATCTGTTCCGCTAGCCTCATTGGTTGATTATTGTGACTTTTGGTGGGTCGTTGTGTTATTGGCTGCCGTATGGCGTGCTGTTGTGTTATTGGATGCCAGGTTCTTCCTTGCGACAAGAAGCTAGAACCATTCTAGGATCTTCCCTTTGTTACGTAACAGTATAATTATGTACAATAAAAGCTTTATATTAAGAATCGGAGTTAGCTGATCTGTATGAATAGATATTTTTAAAGCCCTTATATTTTTTACTTATTGTAAAGCCGTTCCGTCAGCCATAAAACAAATTTCTCAGTTATAAATATACAACATTAGAAAGAGCAATGGGGCTCACTCCGTGATAAGCTGAAACCGGTCCGGTCTGAAATAAACAACTGGAAGATAGTTATAAAGGGTTTTTAAAGAAAAAAAAATCGTAATTTAATTTTTCATCTCTTTACCATCCCACAATAAACTCAAAAGAAGCTTCAATATCATGGGTGTCACGGCACCACAAGCTCTGGAAGTCATTGTTCATACGAATTTACTAAGAAAATTAAAAAAAAAAAGAAATACCTTGTCAACTAGGGATCTAAAAAGTATAATACACTTCAGGTCACTCTCATTTGGAATATGAAATATGAAGATGCGTCTCAGCAGCATCGAATTGTATAAACTAACTAAAACAAATGCATCACAAAGACTATTTAAATCTTTAAACAGTTCCACGCACCAAGTACAAAAATATCTTTGCCAAAAGTTACCTGGTTCATCACCTTAAAAGGGCCATAAAGCAAAACACTTCATATAATCATAATACCAGAACAAATCAAATATACAAGATAAATGTAAGTGTAATATTACCTTTGGATAAAGAAGCACTGAATATTTGGCTTGAAGTTGAAGTTAGAAACAAATTCCCACCTATCAAATAAATTTAATTATTTAATAATCATATTAAGTCCGGCAAAACTTGTCTTAAGGAATTCTAAGAAAAAGATCCGAGTAGTATTTTAAAAACATCGTCATAGATTTAAAAAATAAAACAATAATTTTGTTTACATCACTTTTATTTATACTTTAGCCGACCGGGTTTCGCTACTACCGTAGCTTCTTCAGGGCAGTATACAACTAAACTATGAACTAAGATGCACATGTGTTATAGATTGATACAAACAGGCGAGTGAAGGGCCAAGGGTTATCGTTTTACTTTTTAAATTATAATGTCAGATCACCAAGTTACCGCTTCATATGAAAATACATCTTTATAGAAGTTACTGAAAATAACCCACCCAAGCTTCGAAGTTCATATATAGAAGTGGTTGAAAATCCTGCATACAAAACCTAGTTCACCCCAGCATAGGATCTCACAGTGAGAAGGACTAAGATTTAAAATATACATATATGCGTGTCTTATGTGTTTAGGATTGCAAACGCTTATGGTTCCATATTAGCATGTATTTGTGTGTTTTAAAACCCTTGTTAGTTACAAATCAGTCGAAAAAAAGTCTTATCGATCCAGTATTTGACTTCCACAAAAAAATATATGTTCTTAAAAGAAACGCGTGCGCTCGCCTTATCCGCAAACCTGTAATACGTTCGAGTCATATTTGGTTACCGCTCAATTTGTCCAAAAGCGACGCAGTTAAAAATTCTTGTAAGTTTTACATACAGTTTGTCGCTTACTACATTCAGATTTTGATGCAAATGTAACCGTTTTCAGAAAATTTTATTGTATACTTCATCATATGTTTGCGACGATTCGAAGCAATGTCATAACTTATTAAATAAATTACCAACCGCTTTCGTTGTTCTACATCAAAATATTCTAGGTAATAAAAAACCTAGATGAATTTGTACTAACATTAAATCTTCTTAAAACACTATCGGACCTCATTGTGTTAACAGAAGCGCATTTGAATATAAATAATTCTGCCGCGCTGTATGATATACCTAACTACACATACCACACGTCTACAACACCTATTAACAAGAGCAGTGGAATTGCAGTGTTCGTACTTAATAAACACAACAATGTTACAATCACAGAAATTCCGATGCAACTAGTAAACTGTTTAAAACTGCGTGTACCATGTTATCACCGTCTACCGCACGCATGGATCTGATCCTAAAAAACTCATAATAGAAATGGAACAATTATTAATGAATTTAAAAGATACTTGTAATATTGTCATTGGCGACATCAATATAAATATTGGAGACGGTGTATAGCAGAGCAAAAGAAGATTATGTAAATGTAATGACGTTGCTAAATTATAAATCATATATAAATTATTCTACACGAAATGTCTTCGGATAAATTCCTTCCTGCATTGATCATATATGGTGCAACTCAAATAAAACTGAAAAAAATATATCAATATTATGGAAAACCAGTATTACTGATCAGTACACCTGTATATTCGCCCATAACATAGTTAAAAGAAGTACCAACTCGAATTGGCGGTAAACATTATGAAAAAAAAATTTTAATCTGGAAATTCTAGGAACAAAACTTAAAATGGAAAATTGGGCGTCAATATTTGAATCAGAAAATCCTAATACATGTGCAATAAATTTTGAAACAACTCTCCAAAATCATGTAAATTTATCTACAATAGTAAGTGCTTCTCAACCAAAATCTAAACACAGTTTAATAAAGCCATGGATAACCCACGGATTAGTAATATCAATCAGAAATAAAGAAAAATACTATCACCAATCTAAAAAATTCTCGAATGATCAAAAAATCGTTAATTTTTACAAGAAATACCGAAATAAAATTGCACTTTTAATTAGACTGACAAAAGGAAAGTATTTTCGTGAAAAAATAAAAGATGCCGGTCAAGATAGCAAAAAAATCTGGAAAATCATCAATACAATAACAAACAAAACAACAAAACAAAAATTACCAAAAAAAATTTCCTATCAGGGAATAACTTATAACACCGAAAAAACTCACAATTTTGGGGAAATGTATTTAATGATTATTTTGCAAATGTCGGTACCAATCTTGCTCAAAATATTATCTAAGACAATAATCCAACAAACCGACCAAAACAAAATCCAATTTTTGATGAAGGTTTTCAGACCTTTCTATCAGTAACTGACAATGATGTGGAAAATGCTATAATGAGTTTAAGGGGATTAGCAAGTCCTGGGTATGACAACATTACTGTGATAACGTTGAGAGCTGTCCGGGAGCTAATCAGCAAACCAATTGCTCATATAATAAACATAAGTCTAAAGAAGGGTATATTCCCGAACAACTACAAGAAAACTATTGTCACCCAGGTTTTTAAATCTGGTAACGAAGAAAATATTTTAAACTATCGTCCCATAGCCCTTACATCAAATATAGCAAAGATTTATGAAAAAATTGTGAAGAAACAACTCAACAACTACATAAAAGAGAAGGAGATAATGAGTCCAAACCAATTCGGTTTCAGGGACAATCTCAGCACTCAGGATGCGATTGTTAAATTAACATCAACAATAATGCAAAATTTATATAATAGAGAAAAGTGTCTTGGTATCTTCATAGACCTCCGCAAGGCTTTCGACAGCATATCACATTCCAAACTTATTGAAAAACTAAAACAAATTGGGATAGACGGAATAGTGCTATCATGGTTCCAAAGCTATCTAAAAGAAAGATTTCAATATCTCAAAATTAATAATGCGTTAAGTGAACCCAAAACCGCATCTTTCGGTATACCACAAGGTAGTGTCATCGGTCCAATTCTCTTTTTCATATATGTAAATAAAATGTTCAACCTCCCCATAATTGGAGACATCATATCTTATGTAGACGACACTGTGGTGATCACAAAAGGAAAATCATGGAAGGAAACAATGAGAATAGCAAACACAAATCTCAATATACTCAAAACATGGTTCGACCAAAATTGTCTGTCATTAAAACTACTATACTGACAAAACATACTTCATCCCATTCTCTTTAAAAGAAAAAAACCTTGAAAACAATATTTGTATCAAAATCCATTCATCACAGTGTGCAAATAAAAAAGAATGCGACGATGCCAAATGTTTACCCATCAACGACAAAAATACCATAAAGTGTCTGGGTGTTTTAGTAGATAGTCAACTCAAATGGAAAGAACAAGTACAAAATACGGTAACCAGAGTAAGAAAACTTATTTACATATTTATTAGATTGAGGAACATTCTATCATCCAATATGATAAAAACAATATACTATTCCCTTGCGCAATCCATTTTACAATATGGTATAATTGGTTGGGGGGGAACCTTTAAAACTCACCTCTTATTTGTTGAAAAGATACAGAGATTGATTTTGAAAGTCATCCTACGAAAACCATCGATATTACTACACAGCTGTTTAAATCTTTTAGAGTCCACAGTTTAAATAAAATCTTCAAAAAGAACACATTGTTACAAATTCACAAAGACCATTTCAATTCAAAAACTTCTACAAAAATAAGTAACCGACCAAGATCACCTGGCAACTTAGAAATCCCTAAATTTAAAACTAGTGCTCTTCAACTCCATTACGCCTATCAAGGTATAAATTTTTTTAATTCCCCCCCATATAAAATCAAAACAGAAAAAAACTATAATTCTTTTAAATCACAATTTTTTTTTTATTAGTTATGTCCAACAGTAATTACATGTTTTAATTTCTTCTTAGTTTTTATAAAACTCTTAATTGTAAATAATGTATGCTAATTTTTAAAAAAGGCCCAAGAAATATTCGATCAGGTCTTTCGAAATATGAATGTACTATCTTAATATCTTGTATGCCCCTTATTGTTGTATTTCTAGTATCACGTACTTTTAGTCTTTCACTAACATATACTTGATGTACTTTTATTTATTCACTACTGTCGCTAGATGGCAGTGCTCCGTAACTCAAACACGAGAAATCTTTCTCTATTAAGTTGGGCATTTTTTTGTAAAATAAATTTATACTTTTTTTTGTAATTATCTATTATATCTGTACTATTAAATATTCTATATCTAATTCTTATATTAATAAAAAAAAATCCTTAATCAAGATGAGGGAGATTTTTTCAAATATACCATCCATTTAGTCACAAATATTTTCCAAAGTTGCCTACTAAACACATAAATAAATTGTCATCTTTTGTGGCTCATATTTTCTTAATTAAACATAATTAAAACAAAAATAAATTAAAAAAATACTTTTCATCCTTACTAGATATTTGCTATACCTTTTGATTAAGGTTAAGCGAAACCGGTTGGTGAAAATAAAATATATTCGTAGTTTATAGCAACGTGTTTCATTTACTTAATTAAAATATATGTTTTTCCCTGTATTATTTTCACTTATAATAATATTGGTTTACCCGCAAGCAATAACAACTTTAATAAACTTTACCGATCATCGATGACTTACGCATAGATTTTGAATTTGATTTCGAAATAAACCGACTAGACACGTTTAATTTAAAGTCAAATCAATTAAGGCCTGGCAATCACTGAAGGAAAATGATGGTTATTATTTAACTAACGGTAATCAAACTAGCCACAATCACGTAAATCACGTACCATCGCCAACAGCTAACTTTGCAGATTCCATCTAATGCGGACAAGCCTTAATTTGATAGACCCGCACCGCATTTTACATATTTAAGCTTCTCCGCCGCCGCTGCTCGGCTTGCAATTGTAGTTAATTGAGAAGACATGTCTGTTCCCCCGCGGTCCCTCAAGGTAAGTAGGGGGCTACACTTGACCGCATGCCAAACAAACAAATCTACCCCAGGGGTTAGGGACGATTAAAACAATGACGCTTTCAAAACATGCATGTATATATTATGGCTATTTTACACTCAAATATTTAAACAATTGAAATATGTTAATTCTACACTATGTTTTTTAGTACAACTTTTCATGCAATGAAGGAAGGGTTTTTCATAAATCGGTTGATAGTGGAAAAAAAATATGCCCTCAAACGCTTACACATTACTCTTGGAGATTGTTTTTTTTGTGAATACCGTATAATTATATAAATTGCCCGGAGCCAGTGGGATTATTACGTACTGGTCTTATTTTTTAAAAATATAAAATGAGCTTTACTCTCTTCGAACTTCGATATGGTTAAGGACGTTTTTGACGTACGTAAGCATGGTTGAATTTTTTTTTAGCTAAAATTAACGTTTCTTTCTATCAAATTTGATAGCGAAAACGGTCGTTTTTCGCTTGGCTGAGAATTTCGATTTTGAGCAAACGTAAACCTTCGGATATTTCAAATGTATAGGGAGTTTAGATCGATTTTTCCCTGGCGGGGGTGGTCTGAATTTTTTTGCCCTTAGCGTAATACTATAGCGACTAGGTTTTGCTTATTGCAGTTTTGCAATCGGTTTGTGTATATTTAGAATATATGTTGTAATGTGGATGAAGTAAAAGGGTGTGTGTGTTTCGTATTGTAAAAATCGTTTCTTCTGAATATAAGATCGTACCATAGTTCAACTCACAGTTTAAAAAAAGACGGTGCAATAATACTTCCATACTCATACTAATGTAAAATCGATTAATAATTTAATGAAAAATTCACACTTAGTTCAATGAGATTACAATGATTACAATAAGGAAATCCAGCCGAATTTTTATTTATTTTTTATCAATAATGACTTTCAAATTTAAATACCAGCATGTTTAGTTTTTTTTCTAAAGTTAGTTTTCATAGGTAAAATAATTTAAAAAGTTTCAATTTTTCAAAGCCCGCTAAAACGCATCACGTTTTGATCAGTTTTGGGGTTAGAATATCAAATATCAAAACTAGGATGAGCTTCACCGTACATTATTTTTAGTAAACCATAACTAAATATAATAAAGAAAATTTTGTACCTTTTTAGAAAAAAAGAATAATAATAATAATATTATTCACCATAAAAATTAACATAATATCCGTATTCATAATTTGTTTCCTTGTGAATATTATAATTTCTTTCACTAGTAATATTTTTTATACTAAACAATAAATAGAGCGTAAAGTCACACAAATCAAGTTTAAATTTCGCCAAAACTAAAAAATTTCGTATTTAAAATACAGAACAAAAACGAAAAATAAAAATGTTCATACTAATCCAAAAGCCGAATACGTACGTGACGTCAGATGTTCCAAATGCAATATTACCAACGTGTTTTGATGAGATGATTTTTCATTCACTTTTGATTGACCATTTATAAATTCTACGTATACATACTACACGTTGTATATTCGGATTTGGCGTTTGCTGATTTATCCTCTGAATACATATTTTTAAAACCAGTATATTTTTCACTGAAGTTTGTTATTTTAATTAAAATATATTTTCTTTACCCAATCAACCATCCATCTTTAATTCATTAAGATCCCATACCCTCATCTACCCACCCCATGTAGAATTTAACCGCATGTCTCAGTGATAGCAGTATCAGCCCCTGGGTGTGTTTGTAGTTTTTGGTCCCTAAACCCCTTCTCCACCTCGTAGTGATTCATGGCGCGGAGGGAAATTATACATTCACGGCGAGGGCTGATTCATTTTGAAAAGATTACATTAAAAGTTGTACATTTATGGGATGCTTTATAAATGTTTTAACATTTAAAATTTTGGTAGTGTTTAAAATTTTTGTGGAAATTCTCCTCTTATCTGGCTTTGCGAATATTAAATATACAATTTTTTTGATAGAAGATAATATTAACAAATTTCAAATAAAATGTGTAACAGGAGAGACACAGAAAAGAAATATCTAACGGCCGCATCTGGGATTGGAATGCAGGTCCTTTCGGTCTATTTGGGACCAGCGCTCTTATCCACTGAGCTCAAGCCACCCACCACATTGTTCTCCATCATTTTTATCGATAACATTCATCAATTTAAGATTGCTTTTTAATAATATTTGGCAAAGTATGTGACCTTACGAGAGTACCCCGTTCTATGGTCACATTGTACTAGTTTATGGTTTTATGTATCTATTTTAAGTTTATAATTTTGTTAATTTTTTTAAGTAACTTTTCGTAATTATGTTAAAATATTACTAGAGGAAAATTGTAATGCAATAAATGAATAAAAATTATAAAATCAGGAGAAAACATACCGTGACCGTTAAACTCTGTTCGGTTGCAATATCATATCTATATTCTTCTTTGACATGTCCATAATCTATAACTTAATACTTCTATTGAAGGCCGTTAATTTTGTAATGGTTATTGCTAGAGGGAGGATGGTAAATATTTTTATATAGTAATATTACAAATTTCTGTGTCCAAATCTGTTAATGTCACCTTCAATTAATTCCTATATATTTTTGGTTGCTATTTTTATATATTGAAGATAAAATCCAACCAGAATTTATTTGCAATCTAGATAGTGTCTTGGATAAACTGTTCGAATTTTATTCATAAGGGATATCATTAATACTAGGTTTTTCCTATTGCAGTCCTGCAATTGGATGTGAATAGTAATGTATATGTGTTTAAATGTGGATGAAGCGAGGAGTGTGTATATTAGAAATAATTATTAAAATAAATATTAAGAAAAATATTACTACTCACCCTCCTACTCCTACCCCTACCCCTGCCAATACTCCTACCCCTACCCATACCCCTACCCCTACTTCTACTCCTACTCCTACTCCTACTCCTACTCCTACTCCTACTCCTACTCCTACTCCTACTTCTACTCCTACTCCTACTCCTACTCCTACTCCTGCTCCTACTCCTACTC
>JAHDVE020000823.1:40448-62956 GCA_022606495.2 Halesus radiatus
TAAACCTCATAGTAAATTTTGTTTTTACTAATTGAAGATTATTTTAATTAATCTCAACTGAAATGTGAAACAAAAAACACAAAAAAAAAAAGATAAAGGTCGCATGTAATATATGGGACTTAATTAAAGGCGTTGTCTTTTTATTTCTGTGTCTTTTCCGTTTCTCATTTCAGTGGCAATTGATAATTAATTTTAATTGAAGTTTTTTTTATGGTATATTATTAATTACATAAAATTGAAACTTGTGCCCGCTAAGCCACTGCGAGTAACTTTCTAGTAAGAGTTTAATTGAACAATATTATGTAATACAACAATAAATAACCACTATACAAATGTAGCCCAAAATTCGAAGAATATAGGTGCATGCGTGTTGTGATTAATGTACACAAGTAGGAAAAAATATATATTTTTTTTTTTTCGAAGGAAGCAATCACCTTGTGGCTTGACATTATAATTTAAATAAAAAATGTTTTTGTTTTAAGCCACTTTATTTTATAATTTTTAAGTGGCTTAAAACAAAAACATTTTTTATTTAAAAGGAAAAAATATTTTTACAAATATATGAAAACAGCATGACAGTTTTGTTATAGAGATACTAGAATCCAATTTCATAATATCGATTTAAATAGTATAATAAAAATATCAAAATATCAGCAAGTATTAAACAAATTGAAAAATTAATAATAAAATTTAAAAAAAAAAACAGCAGAGCAGATTTGTTACAGTAAGTTTCTAATATAATAATAAACCTTAAATAATTTTAATGAGGTATACAAGCTTAAATAAGTACTATCCATAGAATTTAAATAAATACACTGTGTTGAATTATTTTCATCCAGTGAAACAGTGTAATTTACGCACAAATAAAAAAAATAAAAATAGGGATTCTCGGGTTATGAAATACTCATATCATCAGTACGAGTATTGGCTGTGCAAAGATACAAGTATTAGCTAACAGAGGTTTGAACTCGAGGCCTCTGGGTAACCCATAGTTTTGGACCACTTGGCTACTAACTGGTTATATATCTCACAATTTAGCTTCAACATGGTATGCGGAAATCGTAGTTTATATTTTTTAACTTTTTTTTTATTGATGAAATATGTTTTTTTTTAAGAACGACAAATATTCCCGGGCTACGAATAACCTAACAATATTTGAAAATCTGCTACTACCACTTGTGTCGTGGTGGAGGACTTAGCCAGCGGATGAATTGAACTCACGGGGCTTAGGTGGGTCACAAACGCGATCCAACTGACCGGTCATATGAATAAAATATTTTAATATTTTTCTTCCATTAAAACCTTTTGCTTGTGGATGTAAGAGGAGTGTAGTGTGAGTTTACTTTGTAATCATTTATGTATTTATAATATAAACACATACATTTGTTTTAAACCACTCTAATTTAATATAATGATCGACCGGTTTCGGAAGTACCCTTCCTTCGTCAGGACTATATTAAAACTGACATACTATACAAAATAACGACAGATATACAAGAATATTTAGGTGTTGGAGTGGGAGGCGACTACAGGGGTAGGGGTAATTAGGGGTTTTTCAGGAGGAACCATGCGGTTCACTGGAAAAATATCTAGAATAATACTTTAAGGTAAATTTACTTAGTTATTCAAAATACTAAAATTAATGAAAAGCCATAAAGTAAATGTCTTTTACGAATATTAAAATATTTTCTATTTTACCTCTTTGCTTGTGTCCACATTGAGCTGCTTCCAAGTAGCAAGTATGTTAATTAATACTTGAACAATGATGGAAAGGTCCGAATACACCATTATAGTCCCAAATGATTTTTTACACTTTGCTTTGCCCTTTTGACGGCTTAATTATTTATTTGCTAGTTGGGAGCGGTTCCCGTGTTTTGTGCGGCTCATCTGGAGATGGCCAATGGCATGTTGAGTCTACGTAAACGGTGAAAATGATATACTTTATTATTATTTAAATTATCCTGTCATTTTTTTAAGTCAGTTTAGTTTCAAAGCTACAAATCATTCTAATCTACAGTTAAATTAAATACTATTTAAGATTTAATCCGGTTAGATTATGTACAAAACAAAAATCTGTTTCATTAAGATCAAACAAGGCTTTATAAAATAATTTAATATCAAATCTATTTGAGCAAGAAGCTATTTAATAATTCCGTTTGAATCTAAAGTCTTCGATAGTAATATTAATAATGCTTTGCTTATTATATTTAATTAATTTTAGTGAAATTATATTCAACTCAATGACGGTTAAAGTATATGACGGTACGGAAAAAACACCAGATTTTACATGAAAATATACTGTTTCCACGCAAGAGTTCCAAAGATCTGGAGCCAGTGGATTATAAACAGATTAATTTAGGGAATGTTGCTTAGTTGAAATTTGAAAACAGAAATGAAAGATTAGTAAGTGATAAATATGATAGAACACCGAAAATCAAATGTATTATATTTGCGGCACGTTCGACGATACTCTAGATTTCACAATGGCCCCGGTGAAAGACCACTACGAAACGTTTCTGGAAATGAAAACCTTTTTTTATATCAAAAGAATGATTTTTTCCAAAATATGATTGACAAATTCAGAATAATAATTATTACTCAAACACAGGTGCTTCTTAATTCTAGTAATAAAATTTCTTGAAGTCTTTCCAATATAGAATAAGTTACAATCGTTAAAAATTAATTTATAGACCCCGATATATTTAAAATATCATCTTTATCCTTGTTTCGTCTGTTTAGTGGCCAGATCTGAAGAGCCATGCTTTTCCAAGTCTTCCTCTTCCCCATTTCATTTTTCTTCTCCGTCTTTTCCCCTTCCCCTCCGAACTCTCATCAGGTTCACATCATACCCCAATTAGGGATGCCATAACTCCTCTGGCTCCGGCCATGTAGGACTCTTGTATTAAAATCGTTGTACTGTGGTCAAATCAAACTCTTGGATATAGCGCGATGATGATTAATAGGATATTGTATTTACACGGTAACAGATATTGTAAATAATAAATAAAATAATTTCTTTAGAATTTGAATAATTACAAATAATCCAAATTGTATTATTTTAAAGTTGCAACCTGAATTTTCCGAATCGATTTGAGCCAATTTCATAAAAAACAAAAATACGTATCTACCTAATGTAAAGAGAATCTACGTCAATATAATTTGGGCGATTGAAGTAAATGGATTCAATTAATATTTCAAAGCAAAAGGGACTTAAAATCCTCGCCTACAAAGGAAAGTCTCTTCCATCGCTGAAATTCCATTTTAATAATATCTTTTAATTGTATTTCAAAATAATAAAACAGCTTGTTAACTCAATGTAATCATTACTAGTATCTTTCCCAAATGCTGGAAATTAATAATTGGAACTAAATGATACATTGGCAATGAACCAACTTTATCAATATAATACAGTTGGTAAAGCTTAGATAATAAGCCTGTGAATAGGTATGGTTTCATGGTAAATCAACACATGTAAGAAGTTAGATTTACATCTACTGGCACCGCGCAGTACAGACCAGTAAAGTGGCAGGTATCCTAAAATTTATTGCTAATTTAATGATAATGATAATGATAATGATAATGATAATGATAATGATAATTATAATGATAATGATAATGATAATGATAATGATAATGATAATGATAATGATAATGATAATGATAATGATAATGATAATGATAATGATAATGATAATGATAATGATAATGATAATGATAATGATAATGATAATGATAATGATAATGATATCGATAACGATAATGATAATGATAATGATAATGATAATGATAATGATAATGATAATGATAATGATAATGATAATGATAATGATAATGATAATGATAATGATAATGATAATGATAATGATAATGATAATGATACTGATAATGATAATGATAATGATAATGATAATGATAATGATAATGATAATGATAATGATAATGATAATGATAATGATAATGATAATGATAATGATAATGATAATGATAATGATAATGATAATGATAATGATAATGATAATGATAATAATGATAATGATAATGATAATGATAATGATAATGATAATGATAGTGATAATGATAATGATAATGATAATGATAATGATAATGATAATGATAATGATAATGATAATGATAATGATAATGATAATGATAATGATAATGATAATGATAATGATAATGATAATGATAATGATAATGATAATGATAGTATTGACTTAATATTGTAATATAATATTTACAGAAAAAAGTATAATAATTAAGTATAAAGAGATTATGTATATATTTTTTAAAGATACTGGTTGGTGCTATGAGGGAAAAATTGCGGTTAAATTGAGTACTATAAAAAAGATAGTATTATTGAGTAATATTGATAAGATGGAGTTACGTATCACTCAGATTTATGTGCTGATAACGGGGATGAAGACCGAAGCGGATGTAGCAAATAGTTAACAACATATTTAATATATTTTATTCACTGTACAAAAAGCAACTTTAGTACATCGTTTATAAGAAAATGTTCGTCCCCTTTCCTTTCCTTGGTCGGAGTTTTTAAGACTGTTAAGATATTTTCTTAAAGCGCACAATTAATGTAACATAAATTCAGTCATGTTAATTAAACCATTAGATGGTAATAGTAATAAGGCCAAGGCGCCGCAGTATTAGTTAGATATAAAAGGGTATTATACAATTCCTTTGATATTGTTATACGTAATAGATAGATAAAGGATTTCAAAAGAATCCATCAAGTAAATTTAAAAAAAAAATTGAATGTTTTATGCATTTTTAGTTAATATTTATAGTTTATTTTTATATATGTTTTTATAGTCTCCAATCTTTATATGAATTACGTACGAAGATTTTATTTTAAATTGTTCATACCTATTAATCAGCATGTATTCGCTTTTGACCATCCCTAAATGGAGAAGCCAAACATTGATCATTTTACGTAGGACGTTTGCACTTTTTATTTTCCATGGGTTGGGTATTATGTTGAACAATATTGGTCCTAAGTATGAAAATTGTCTTTGAGCAATAGATGTCATGGTTTTTGTTGAAACTATTGGAGTGCCTGGTGTCGTGATAGTGGTCGATAGATGGGTAGTGGTGACGTTGTTTATGTGCGTGCAATACAGTTTTCTTGATATACTGACATCAAGAACTTGCATTTATTAGACTAATTCATCGCTGGGGTACCTGGACGGTTTTTCAGGATGACTCTTTTAATGATATTAGTGATTGTCTATGAACACATCCACTCACGATGTAATGTGAATACTCTCCTCTGTGCAGTGCCTGCTACTTTACGTATCTCCACTGCACGGAGATGTGGCTAGATATTTAATCCACACATATAATAAAACTACCCCTACAACTAACCAAACGATTTTTTTAAATATAATTTTATCACATAAATAAATAAAAAATTAGGTTTTTTTTTATTTTTTTTTTATTGTATAATATTAATTATATACAGTGGGAACTTATACCCGCTAAGCCACTGCAAGTAGCTTGTCAGCAGGAGTTTATTTCAACAATATAATATAATACAACAATAAATTACAATCATCATACAAATGTAGGGCAAATTATTATATTTAGGCGCATGCATCTTGTGCTGTACATAAGTTGAGAAAAAAAAAAAACTTAAAGAGAAAAAATAATGGTAAAAGGTAAATGGTAAATGGTCAGGTTATATTAAGTTCTCCGGTTAGTTTTTTTTCGTACTTGTAATGACTTTATTTCACTTTTAAACAGTGAGTCGATTCATACGTGTGTTGAATTGTCATGGAACCCATCTCAACACAACATCCGTTGAAACTGTCTTTCAACTGTCGGGGGCCAACTGTTGGGGGGACAACTGTCATGGAACTTTAAATTTCGGTGGAAGAGTTGAGATATTGAAATAATTGTTTATTGCTGTTACTAATTTTGTTCGTTGAGTTTTCGTTCAAAAACTTTCCACGCTTAAAGTAAACGTAATACTTCTTGGTGTACAGATAAACGTCAAACTAGTTTCATTGTTTTGGGATTATTACATTCCAGTTAAGTGCAAATGCAACGCGGATACACTTTTCTATTAATATTGAAATCGGAGAAAGGAAACAAGAAAGTGAAAAAAATGTTTAAAATTGATATTTTCATTACGAACAAAACACAACATATATTATTAAAAGTAAATTTTTTTTTGGAATAAAGTTATGAAGTTGTAAATTCTTGATTGAAATAAAATTATTTTGTTAACATACACATATCTATCTCTTTCGAAAGCGATGCTTTCTTCATCAGGAATATATAGAATTGTGAATTCTTGTTTGTCGTTTGGGTGCAATAAATGATTTGACAGCGAAAATAATGCACTGTGACGAGTATTACTATCCCTAATCAAAGAAATAAAAAAAACATTCATTTTGAATTTTTTTTAAAATCATTTATTTTTTCTAAACATATCTGCTCACGCGAGTTCATCGGTCACATATTTCTAAATAATGCGTGCAATGCTTCCGATTATGTGCATTTTCCTTGCCCTTTCTCCCTTTGTTAGACCTTCTGCCATCCAGTCCTAATCGAACCGCCGCCACAACTTAACCTGTACCAGTGAAACACGAATTATCTACAGTGAGTTATGAAATCAATGACTCCCTTCTTTTACCTCTTCCAGCTATTATTGTTCCTTAATCTTATGCCATAGTCGCACCCAAATTCTTACATAAAATCGCAACCTCAAAACCATTCTGATCTTTACAATCAGGATTGGCTCCACGCGCATGCAACAATAACTAAATAATAAAGTTTGTAAGTTGGTACCTGTTTTAATTTGATAATATTCTATCCAAACACACCTTCTTCTTTTAAATATGTAATATGTGGCTAACCAGAGTGGTATATCTATGGGCTAACCTAAATACAACATGGCGAGTTCTATGCTTTTCATACTAAATTTAAAACGTTAAAGCAACAGTTTCACACATTGGATTTCATTCAAACTATTCTTTAAACCTTCTCGGCACTAATAAGAATAATCTGTGCTATTTTCCGTGAAAGTGGTTGAGTAATTTTTGAGAACATCGAAGACACACAGACATATATTCATTTTTGTATGCAGTGATTTAAAAATTTAAAAAATTCTTACTTATTTAAAAAAAATTGTTATGTCTGAAACTAAAAGTTATATTTTTGATCTACGAATCTCCAGTAATATCAATTTAATCTCACTATTTTCAGCACACTATTTCATAGATTCAATTCATCATTTATTTCCCAATATATTCCAGCTTATTTAAGCACTTCCTTCTACGTCACATTACAGGTGCTCTCCATAAGTTTCTCAATCCACCGGGGAGCAATTCTTTTCTGAGAAGTAGAATGCCGCTGAAAGAATAATAAGTGTGTTTTGGCACCTGAATATCGATAGTGGATTCTGTAGAAAATAGCGTAAAGGTTTGCACATGCAAACAGACATACGAGTAAATCCAAATATATGAAAACATAACACACGTGTAAATACAATCCAAAAGCACTAAACTAAAATGTTTCATGTTCAAATCCATCGTTTTATCATTTTATCTTTTTCGCAGAAGCCGTGTTGTCAATGTTCGTACGAGTATGAAACTTTTTAAAGTGTATACGTTAAAACAAAACGTCACATAGAAAGTTGAAAAATTGAATTTAAAGAATTTCCGCTTGGTATGGTGCAATTAATCAATTGTTATTTTATTTCCACTTAGGTAAAACTAAAGTATTTAATTTAAAATTATTATTATGAAATTGTACAGATTAAAAATGGCTTCGAACGCCGAAATATTTGTCAGATTAATATACTCGTATATCATAAAAATGGAAACTTTATTTAACAACTTTAAATAAAAATAAATCTGAAGGGTTAAACAGGGGGATAAAAAACTACATTCCTATTTAATGACCTCAATTTATTACCAGCATCTAAATAGTTTCTTTTTTTAATCATCCATCTGCCTTTTCAAGTTATGGTTAAAGTAAACTTTGTTAAAAAAAAATTGTAGATGATTTTGTTATTAGAATAATTTTTTTATGACTTATTGAAGGTTATAAACCTCATTGTAATATTTAATCATTGATGAAGATAATATTAACAAATCTTAAATGAAATTCGAAACAGAAAAAAAACAACAGAAAATAAAAAAAAAGGATCAGTCGCATCTGGGAATCAAACTCAGGAACTTTGTCTTACCGATACAACCGCTCTACCAACTGAGCTAATGAGACGCTTACGCTATTTTACTTTTTTACTTTTCACTTTACGCTATCTTCATCGATGCGATACCTTTTTGTATATTCGGTTTTATGTTTTATTTTGAGAGTTGTTAATATCATCTTCAATGATTAAAAAAATAGATTGTATTTAAGTAATTACAAATAACATCTCCAAAAGTTTCCCGATATCTACCGACGCATATAAAAAAAATGTTGAAGTTGCATCAAATAAGTTTTTTAAGCTACAAAATAACATTCGCAGAAATTTTTATTAAATATAGGTGGTACACACTCATTATCGCCCCGATGAAAGACTACCATTCAGAATTGAAACGTTGTTTGAAATAGCTTTACCCGTCATGTTTGGTGACCAGATCTCTATACCCAGGTCCTCTTAGCCTCACAACACACCCTAATTGCGAATGCCAGAGTAACACTGGCTCCGAATAGTTGAAACAGTTGGGACTCTTGTGCGGAATTCACGTTAAGAAAATCGAGTATTTCCGCCGTTTTCAAGAAAATTGTCGCTTTATCGCAGAAGTGAAAGTTGTCACCATCGGCCACTGCTGGATGAAAGCGTCCTCAAGTCTTGTCTTGGCTATTTGAAACATGATCAGTGGGTAAGTTTACATCGTATCTGGATCCCATCAAGGCATCGTTAGTTTAAATCCTCGGCCGGCTAAGTCCTCCATTATGACACTTTCACTTACTGTGATGGTAGTCGGAGATTTCAAAATATTATCAGGTTATTCGGGAATGTTTGTCGTTTCTGTAAAAAAATATGCATCTTCTTTCTTCCTCTTATTATATAACGAAGAATGTTCCAAGCGGGTGGTGTTCGCTTGTTTCATATAAATTTATTCCACCTGGATGAAATTTTGCACACTTGACTGTCGAAAAAATGAGGTCACTGTCTACCTGATATTTCAAAAAATCACCCTTCACCTTAAAGTACAATTTTGGTACTTCTAGATGACAAGTATAAAACTTGATGTTCAAAATAAGAAGAAAATTACTGGGTAGGGGTAGGAGTAAGACGCAACCTTAAAATTCTCCTCCAAACCGTTTATATCTCCAGGCAACGGCGGGTACTTCAGTTAGTATTATATAAAATGGCTTTAGCCTTGTTTGATGACCAGATATGAGTAGCTAGATACTTAACAACCTTCCTCTTTCGCATCTCCTTTCCCTCCCCACCACCTTCAGCCTCACAACATACCCGAATTGAGGATGCCATAGTTTCACTGGATTCAGATAATTGGGAGCAGTTGGGACTCTTGTGCGGCACTCACATAAAAAAAATATTCATTAGAAACAAAATTAAGAATCAATTTATCAATACGATACAATTTGTAATTGCAATAATGAAGTTACCATAGATTTTTTTTAACGGATACATATATATCGCAAAGTTGAACGATTAAATAGATTCCAGTAAAAAAAGACTGTTTTATTTGTGTTGCACTTAATTTGTTTCATGTGACATTTTTTCGACCTGTTTTTCGTCAAGTAATTTTTTTTGTGGAATTTTCAATATAAAAATATTGTTTCCACATTTCATATAATATATCAGACATCACTCAAAAATACTACAACGGGGGAAGAAATACTACAAGGGAGACCCCTTTTTCTTTTTTGGCTATATAGTTTCTCATTCTTTGATCATAACGATAATCAAATTCTATCCGGTCCTATTTTCCTGGCTGATTACTTGCTTATATTTTCTTCTCCAGTAGTATTGAGTACAGATAACAAAAAACCATCTCCTCAGCCAAACCAGCTCTAGTTGAATCTACTCAGGTAAATTCATATTTCACAATCGCTGGTTCCAGTTACGATTTCAGAAATCAGGTATGACTTATGATATTCCTAGACCTATGTTAGAGCAAACTTCATACATTCGTCACTACTTACAATCGCGCATTTTACTATTAGTATAGGAACAGCCATGTAAAAATTATTATTTTTAGCAATTAAATTCCTGAATTTATTAGTAACAATCGGTCATGAGTTTAGATTTTTTTGTATGTTTTGGCACCTACCATACATCTGCTATATCTACAGGGTGTCCAGGGGTTAACTGCATTAACTTCAAGAGGTTATATGTCGAGCCATGATCGTAGCCGACGATTTGGAATCCAAAGAGGGTTTTTTATCATAAGCTTACTAAACGGCTGAACCACCGCCTCTGAGAATACTAAATGATCACGCGTAAAATGGATTTTGTGCCCCTTTATCCCATGTCGTATGTTACAGTGGTCTAATATTTAGTTTGGGATAAGAATCGTAAGGATCTCTAAAATAATCGTAATTTTCTATTATGTCGCTTACGATACAAAGTAAAACAACTTCCTTGAGTTTTTGACTCCGATTTTCTGTAGCGAAAGTGGAGCCGCCGTAGTTGCCAGATTTCTTTAGTAGGCTTACCATAAGACAGTAAAAACAACATGAGTTTTTGAATCGAACTTAGTTCTTCCGTATTCCGAAGCAGCGTATTAAAACGAGCATAGAGAAAATGAAAGCATTGATAAAATACACCAAAAATTACCAGCTATACTATCACACTATTGCCGTAATAAAAGGACAAAAAGTTTTTTCCATAGAATTTAAAAATTTCTAAATTAAACGGGCTCTGCATTGAAGATTTCAAAATCTAAAGTTTTTTTTTTTGTAAAAAAGAATTCATTGTTGTATTTTATCTACCTTAGAAAGATAAGCGTCCCATATGAGAAAAAAATTAAAATATTACGGGATAGGAACAGGTTTTGGCAACAGAATCTGTCGATTACAAAAATTACATAGCTGATAAAGATAAAAGCAATTTGACTCACCAACTGAAAAGTAAAACAGAACCATCGTCCCCTTGTGTGAGCCTCGAACAGCAGAAGCTCCACCCGGGAATAGTCTCCTCTAAATCATCTCCTGTAAAATTTTGCTTTTGTCGGTTACGATCTTTTGTCGATCATTGCCCGATTTTAGTAAAAATAAAAAAGATAAATAAGGGTTTTAGATAATCCGTTGTTTTTATTTAAATATAAATAATGAAACATTTACCCGATGTTACATAACTGCCCATGCTGGTCTTTACTTACATTGCTGAATATTACGGATCTCTTTGTGAACGCATTTAGAAGTTAATTTACTGATTTAAAATATCATCCAAAATGAATTGTAAATAAACTAAAACTTCTAACGAAATCAAAACAAACAACCCTCCGGACATATCTATGGCCGGGGTAATGTTTATTTTTGTTTAAAATTTTGTTGTTTAAAATTTAAAATATTTTTTTTAGTTTTTTTTTTTTATTATTTCTTATAAGTTGCATTACAAGTATTTTACAGACAAAAGAATTAAATGGTGTTCTTGATCGTTTGTACCTTTATTAGTAAAAAGGATTTCTTAATTAAAAATAAAATTTTGATTTAGAACTATTGTTTATTTTGATTAAAAATAAATTATTTTCATTATTAATACAAATAAAATAAAGAAAATAGAATGGCATAAGTATTTTTTAAACGAAGTAAATATTGTTAATTTAATAAATATGACTCCAGACAGTTATTTTATGTCTTTTGAAGAAATAAAGAAAAAAATATTAATTATGGAGTTTTGTTAACTTAACTTAAACTTTTGTTATTCGTAACACTGAAAACTACCAATCGTTAGAATTTCGAAAACAATAAATATTTGCCCCTTTACTTGTATTGTCATGTAGAATCACAGCCCTATAGTTACTGCACTGAAATCCCCGACACTTTGTATAAAATCGAATTAGAGTAGGTTGTTCGTATCACGGAAATTGTGAGATCCAAATATACAACACGAAGAAATATTGTTTGTCGTTTCAAGTAAGAAACTCTCCGATAGCCAACATTATAACTATGTGGCCGAGGGTAAGGTCCTCGAATATTAGTTGCGGGTTCAAATCCCGACGTACGCAAAATTATTATTTGACATATAATTTATACTTGTGGCTTCCGACAATCAAACCTTATGATAATGACCAAAACACTTTTTCAGTTAAGGTAAAATCATTCTGTGCCATAATTTTCAATTACATGATTAAGGATTTTTTTTGTATTAACCAGTATTGAATTAATAAATATATTAACATGTGTCGACATAAATCGTTCCTTTGCCAGGATAAAAAGTTAAAAAAAAATGACACAAGTGTGGACAAATTATAAACAAAAATTAACAATTAGTGATGATATAGGGGAAACAATTGAAGATCATTGTAAAAATAACTATATAACACTTTTTTTTATGAAGTACTTTAATTATTATATTTGTGAAAAAACAAATTTAAATAAAACCAAGGCATCAAAATATTTTTTTTTTCTTAACATTTATAAGAATTAATGTGAAAATAAATTTAAGACGGACCATTAAAAAAAAGAAATGGTTTTTAATAATTTAACCCAAAATCTTCTCAATCCGTTGAGGGGCTACCCATTGCTACTGTTGGGTTTTTATTTAATTTATTTCAAAGAATTATAAACTGTGTTTTATGTGCTAGCGGCATTTGCTGATAGCAATCTTATTGTAATTGTATATTGGGCATAAAAAATCACACTCGAGAAATGATCGGCCAGCTGGATTTCGGGAGAAGCTAGGTACTCATAACGCCATTGCAGGACTAACTTCAACTATATACCATGCATTGATTTAAAACAATAAAATACTTGGTACTAGCCAATTTGGATTTCGGGAGAAGCTAGGTACTCATAACGCCATTGCAGGACTAACTTCAACTATATACCATGCATTGATTTAAAACAATAAAATACTTGGTACTAGCCAATTTGGATTTCGGGAGAAGCTAGGTACTAATAACGCCATTGTAGGACTAACTTCAACTATATACCATGCATTGATTTAAAACAATAAAATACTTGGTTCTAGCCAATTTGGATTTCGGGAGAAGCTAGGTACTAATAACGCCATTGTAGGACTAACTTCAACTATATACCATGCATTGATTTAAAACAATAAAATACTTGGTACTAGCCAATTTGGATTTCGGGAGAAGCTAGGTACTAATAACGCCATTGCAGGACTAACTTCAACTATATACCATGCATTGATTTAAAACAATAAAATACTTGGTACTAGCCAATTTGGATTTCGGGAGAAGCTAGGTACTCATAACTTCATTGGAGGATTAACTTCAACCTGAACCTAGATAATGATATATTGTACCCATAATGTGTATAATATAGCTTATAAATAAATATAATATCTTCGAAAGATTGGTATTCACTTTGTGGCTTTATTATTAATAAATGAATTAAAAATTACTTCGTATTCATCACTTTATTAATATATACACATCAGCATGTTTCGAAAGCGATGCTTTGCTCATCAGGAATTAATTAGTTTAGTATTCTATATATTCCTGATGAGGAAAGCATTGCTTTTGAAACAAGTTGATATGTATATACTCGTATTACTAAAGTGGTGAATACAAAGTAATTTTTAATTCATTTATTTGTAAATTACAATTCGATTATTTTTTTATCAGTATTCTAAAATTGTTATTGATTTACGTTTATAGATATGTATTAAGTTCTTAATGTTGTTTAGACATTGAATTGTTTTTAATATTTTATCATTATGAATGTAAGTACTCCTCCCATAACCACGAGCTACTGGAGCTCAACTTATGGAGAGCAGATCAATATGAAGTTAATAAATCACGCATGTGATGTATTTTGTTATAATTATGTAATTTTTTTGTAATAAATAAAATAATAAATAAATAAAATAAATAAGTATCTATGATACAATAAATTTGCAATTTAAATCACAATATATAATTAAAATATACAAATTAAGATTTTAAAAATTGCACTTTACATATTTATGTCGTCATTTCCTTCTTAAATTTCAACACATTTTTCTATTCTTTTATAATGACCGTCATTTCTTAGAAGATCTTCATCATTAATTGTTGATATTTATTCATTAAACAGATATTTATAAAAAGTTTTCGCTTAAGCATTTAATTTAAAAAAAAATCGTTTATATAATTCTGGAATCGAAAATATTTCGTTAAGTGTTGAGGACTAAAGAGCCGGAACTTTGGTAGTCTGAAAATTGCCTCTGAAACTTCACACTTCCTGGGCATTGTGACTCTGACAGACGCACATCCGCCGGAAGTACTTGCTGGCTAAACAACTTTCCTCGTCAATTCCGAATAAAGAATACGAAACACGCGTCACTTAGAATTTAAAGACGACCTTTTTATTCCATTATACCAAATGTGTTGCAACTTTAAACGAAGTCACTTAACATTTTCCCAAAAGGACGTATTCCCAAGCAAACGTATTACGTCTAAGAACGCTGTATTAAAAAAAAGATCAGAAAATTTGTTTGAATTTTTATTTTCTCAACATTTTCAATGTAGGTATTAAAGTGGAATAATTTTTCTTTATTTGAGAAAGCCGCGTTACATCTTGACCTCTTTATTCAAGGCGTCATGGACACACTCCAAGTGCAATATAACCACGCTTACAGGGCGCTGTTCGGCCTCCCTTCGAGATGCAGCGCCTCGCAGATGTTCGCAGAGGGAAGGGTGCATGGGTTCGCTGCTTTGATGCGCCACAGAATAGCCGGGACGAGTCAGCGCTGCCGGAGATCGGAAAACACTCTTGTCCAGGCCGTCGCCCAGTGGCATGGCGCGCCCCTACATCGTAGATGGAGAATTTCCCTCAGGCCATTGTAGCATAAGTGTTAAATATGTTATTTTAATTTAATTTATTTTTTATTTTATGTTTTTATATTATATTTCTACAGTGTGTAATTTTTTATTCTTAAAATGTGTTCTTTTTATATGGCAGACAGAGTATTGCACTCACCGCTTTGTTCTGCTGAAATAAAACATTATTATTATTATTATTATTATATATACTTACTCTACTGCAAAGTGGATGATTGTAGGTTAACTTTTATAGATTGAATTAATGAGGTGTCAAAATGCATGTATAAATAATGAGAACAAATCTGAATTTTTGTCTAATGCATCATCCAGAAGACAGCACTTAATTGACAGTTATTGAACTGTGAAAGATTGTTCTGAACTCCTGCATTTATTCACCTAATGTATGACCAAATGAACGCTATTTTGCTCTTTCTTTCATTGTCTATTTAAAAAATATTATGGTCTCCTTTATTGTATATCTCCTTGATAGTTGCGGTTATCTTTTGAATTATTTAAGTGTTACTATTATATTAAGTGTATTCTCACTATAACCAAACTGTACTGTTTTTTTTATTTTTTTTATTCTCAATTTGGTTAATACTTGCTGATATTTTTATAATACCGATATTTCTATAATATTATTTAAATCGTTATTATGAAATTGGACTAGGATCTCTATAAGAAAATTGTCATGCTATTTTTTTCCAACTTGTGTACATTGATCATAACATGCATCCACATATGTTATTCTAATTTTCAGTTACATTTGTATGATGATTCTTAATTATTGTTATACTATATAATATTTTTGTATCTGTTATCTTATTCTGTATCTGTTTGTACATAATTAGTTAAGAAATGTTTGCACAGCGCCCTTGAGGTGAGTTTTCACAAAAACGAGAGCTACACAAATCATCCAATTATTATTATTATTATTAATAATATATCGTTGAACTAAACTCCCGCTGGCAAGCTACTTGCAGTGGCTCAGCGGGAAAGTTCCCATCGTATGTAATTAATATTGTACAATAAAAAATTAAAAATAACTATTAGACAACCATTAATATTTTACACATATATGTATCCCGTTCCAACTACAGCTTGTATTCCCCAATACAATGGTTACACAGCCTCGGTAACAAATACTTAAATGATTTGGATGCTTTTGACAATATCTGAACTTGCAAATTTTATTGACATTTAAAAACCTCATCGTAATATTTAATCTTTGAAGAAAATAATATTCACATAACCTAAATGAAAGATGAAACCGGACAAAAGGACAGAAACTAAAAATATTTCAGTCGCATCTGGGACTCAAACCCAGGTCTTCTGCCTATTCGGGGCAACGCTCAACCGACTTAGCTAATGAGACAAGTTCAATTTGTGTAATCTTCATCGATATCATATCTCAAATTCAAGATTTGTGAATATTATCTTCCATTTTTAATCTCATATTATTGGCAGCTATTTTTATGCCACCAACTGGGTGGTCTGCCGAATTGGGAGAGATCGGTTGAGGAAAACGTTTAACTTCTTCTGCTGAACTTTATCGACCATCGTCTTGCACCGTAGGGAGAGGATTTTCCGTTACTCCTGGACACACTAACCTACAGACTGTTACCCACTCCTTATATCTGCCCACCAACTGCGTGGTCTGCCGAATTGGGATAGATCGGTTGAGAAAAACGTTTAACTTCTTCTGCCGAACTTTCTCGACCATCGTCTTACACCGAAGGGAGAGGATTGACTGTTACTCCTCGGCACACTAACCTACAGACTGTTACCCACTCCTCATACCTTTTTTATTCCTAGAACTTATTCTCTTTCATTATCCAAAAAGACCCTCCACACAGCATACCCAAAGATGACATACGCTCTGGGTGAACATATTTTGAGTTGTGCCTCTTGTATTTAGTGGTAAACAGAGCTGTATACATTTTTTTATAAATTACAGAAAATTATCTTTTCCATAGGGTCTTCCATCAATCTACCCCTGGAATATCAATAGTTTTAAAATAAAGCTTAAATTCATAAGTTAATCACATCTATAGTCAAAATGATTTACCTCAGTTACATGTTTCTTGAAAGGATGTCGTTTCTGCGAGATGATATTTTGCATATGTGACTTTTAAAATAGTAGGAGTGGAGATGGCGGTAAGGGTTGGGGTAGGAGCAGTGGTAGTGGCAGGGGTATGGGTAGCGGTAGGGGTAGAAGTAGGAGTATAGGTAGGGGTAAGGCTAGGGGTAGGTGTAGAGGTAGGGGTAGGGGTAGAGGTAACACATCACAACCTTTCTCCAAACGATTTATTAAAACAATTTTTAACTTTTTCCCATTTTGAATAAATAAAAAGTGGAAACAAAGTTGAAAATTTGTTTAAATATTTGTTGTAATATAAATATGAGCTGTAAAGTGTATGAAAACTCTAACGCATACAGGAAGAGAAATAAATAAATTTAACGGAATTTAATATATGGAATAGCTTTATCTGGATAATATAATGTGAAGAGATGAGTATTGAGGTTTGCTCTGACTTCATTTTCCTAATGTCCCGCTATTAATGGGTGAGAAAATAAAAACGTCTTGATTACATGGTATTTATATTTTTATTAAAAATCACAGTTATGAATTCATAGTAAATATCTCTACAATTTATTTTACACATTTATATACACCATCAAGTAGGGTAGTCTTAATAAAAACATCATATTATATCTACTATCTAACGTGAACAATGTGAGACTGTTAATAATATTTCAATTACCCTAGTTTATGATGTATCTGTAAGGACATTTATATTCTACGGAGTATAAAATTCACGGTATTTACCGCTCATATTATTTATTCGGTAACATTAATTAAATAATTCTATTTATATACATGAAAATGTCTTGGTATTTTAGTAAACTCAGTTTTCTATTTACATTCACAGTTATTTTCCAAATAAACTAAACAATAAATAAAAATAAAAAAAATCTCAAAAAGACGGTTCGATATTGTATTTAAGTTAGTTTATTTATATAATTAGTGAAATATTTCAGTAATTGATATGCTAGACTTATTAATAAATTTAAACAAGAGAATTCTATTAAAAAGCCCTTTTTCAGAAGAATGAATAAGGAATGACAACATGATTAGTAATGCGTAAAAAAAGAAAGCTAGAATTTAGCAATGCATTTATACGTTTCAGCACCATTGATAATACAATTTTAGCAAAAAAAAAAATCGTTAGATATTTGGCGCTACGTTACTAGAAAGAAACAATGAACCACATAATATACATGCAGTCGATTAAATAAAACAAACACTTTGTTTTAAACCACTGATTTGTTTTTATATTAACAACAAACAGTTTCATCTCAAGCTTCATCAGGGTAAAACTTAAAACAAAACAAAAATACAAGTGTGAGTACATATATATAGTTGGGATATGCGAAATGAAGGAGACAAAATATAAAACATAAAACGAAACAATGGTACAATGAAATGGAGATATGTTAAAAGAAATATTTTACACAAAAATGGTTTTGGTATCAATCTATGTATGTATTAAGTTAGTAGTCGAGTAGTTAAATGCGCCGGGGGACCACAATAGCCTCGCGCATCCTCTGCTAGCGTAGAATAAAGAATACAAACTAGAATTGCCTTCCATCTAGATTTAAATGGAAGCCGGTGTGCCTTTGAATGAGTACTATCAATGAACAAACAAAAACTAGAGCGCTATGTTTTTCTTACAACTGCTCGTAAATGATGTCACTGACATATTATCGTGTTAAAATTGATGCGAACGAATGCCGGCGTAAACAATTTAATACTCTCCCAGCATTATATACTCGTATTGCCATTCCGTTTTATTGAAAAGCAATGATAATGAAATAATTTTTGTACAAGAAATTTTAAGATCCGTATTTTGGATTACGAAATACGTCCAAATTGCATTTCTTGTATTCTTCTTTATTCTATGTCAGCTGGCAAAGACCTTCGCCATTGCAGAAATAATGTTTTCCGCTTATAATGATGGTAATAGGGGAAAATTAAGTACTCTCATATTCTTCGAAATCTGGAAATTTTGGTCTTTTTTAAAACTAGAAACCTTTTGAATTCTGATTACTTTATAGAAAATCCGAGCTGCAGATACGGTCTCTAAACAGTAAGGACAAGAATGTTCTAAAAATCAAACCTTTATATATAAAAATTAATGTTTGTCCTCAATTTTCGCTGAAAACAGCACAGTTTTTTATTAGTTACGGGAAGGCTTGGAGAGTAGATTGAATAAAATCCAATATGTAAAACTGTTGGTAAAACCTTTTAAAATTATTATAAAGAACATTGAACCCACCATGGTGTATTGAGGTTAGCCCTTAACTCTGGTTAGACACCGATTACATATTCAAAAGAAGTTGGTTTGTTTGGGTAGGATATTTTCAAAATGGAAAATACAAGTAGGTACCTACTTAAGAACATTATTATTTAGATATACTTTGAATTTAAAATGAATGTTTCATTGTTTAGTGATAGTAGCAGTCGTCACAAGGCAAAAAAGATTAATTTGTAATATCTTACAATTTATTAAAAAAAAAATTAATATAATTTGCCGAACTTTCCAGAGTGGTAGATACTTTCAGCATCGCCCTGGTGAAAGACCACCATTCAGAATCAAAACGTTGCTTGAAATGGCTTCATTGGTGTTTGGTGACCAGATTTTAATAGCCTGGAACTTTCCCACATTCCTCTTCATCATATTCTTCCCACGTCCTTCAGCCTCAAAACATACTCCAATCAGGGATGTCTTAGTCTCACTGGCTCCAGACGGTTGACAGACATAAAAAAACATTAGAGTTTTTTCATTTCGCAACAGGCCCAAAATATTTGTTCCAGTTACTATCTATCAATGGAAAACCCAGGAAAAGTCGGGTTGTATTGAAACAAATATATAAAATGAAATAATGTGACATATCATGATGACGATGTACCCCACATCCGATCATATTCAAGCAGGACATATTATATTGGTCATACTCAACGTGTAGGTACGCACTCGTATATACGTTAACTTGCAATATCCTTTACAGTCGCCAGGTGTGTTGTTTCCAATGAAAGAGTCACGGGCTTACATAAAAAGCTTTTTTAAACCTGAAAGTCCTTTCCAGTTTTTTTTCACGCGAGCCTTGAGCGCGGATCGTTGAACTTCTGATTTTGACATTTCCAGGGGGTAATCCATTAAGCTCCGAAGCGCTTTTTATGCTTCCAGAATGTCAAAAAACAATTTGCGATTTTAATGGGCAATACCCAAAACAAACAGTAAATTTTCTGTTACACTCGAAAAAAATCGTTGGTAAGTTGTTCTGCGTATTTAAAAATTTGAAGATACTAGTGGTATAAAATAAGGAAAAATAGTAAAAAAAAACTTATAATGATTTTATTAAGTGCTGCAAGCATTTTAGTATTTATTATTGTAACAGCTGTTTCGGCCTCCAAAGCCATTTTCAAACTATATTATTTATATTATTTTATTTACCCATACCTAATTTTAATGTTTATATTGTTTGAATTGATTTATTAACATTTTTTGTGAAGACTGATTTACTCAGAAAATAATTGTGATAAGTAAAATTCTCTATACTGCGAGATATTTACAATTATTTTTTTTAATGTCAAAATTGTTTTATAATGACGTGATTGCTATTGAGGCAATGAATTACAATGTGTGTGGTAAAGTCGAGAATTATTTTGAAGAATTGTATTGTGACCAGTTAATGGTTAATTTCTTAAAATTTGTAATTACATTTACATCGACCTATAATGATCTGATTTGTTTATAATATCATTTCACCCGCTAATATTCTGCTTTCGCGCTTCGTCAGCCAGTTTCTCACTGATGCATATCAAGATTGGTGTCACAACACCATTTTAGACTTCTGTACGCCAAGCAGTAATCCGCATCAATTGTGAATGAAATGGCTACCATGCAGCACAAGGTAGAGCTGAGTCGGCAACTGTAGTGGAGCGTACCTTTCGTCTCCATTTTAATAATGAACCTTTAACTTAAAATAGCATTTCCGTTAGCAGTCCGTCATTTAAAATAATCCTGAATACAACCAAAACCACCTGAATACAAAATGACCCCTTAACTTGCATGAGAACCCCGAAAAAATAAATAATTTTTTTAATTAACTAAGAAAGAAAATCAGAAAATAATTTCTTCAAACGATTAGTATTGTGTAACGACAGAGAACAAAACCAATTACAAATTCTCCAAAATAGAGCAATGAGAATAATATTAAAGCGAAATAGATATTCAAAAGTTGCTAAAATGTTAGAGGAATTAAATTGGCTAACAGTAAAACAAATGCTGACATTCAACGTATTGATTTTTATACATAAAATCAGAAACAACTTGTTACCAATATATTTCTCCAAAAAAATTATTTACTACATGGACATTTACAGACATAATACAAGAACGTGTAAGGATATTAGGCTACCGAAAAAGAACAAAGCCAATACGCAAAATAGTATATTTTATAAAGGGATGAAATGCCCCAATCAAAAGTAAAACAATTAATAAATTTAAAATAGATTGTAAAAAACACTAAGTTAAACAAGAAAAAAAAACATTACTTTTTAAATTATCATTATTTATATGTAATATTATAAGAGTTATAATTAGTTATTTTGTAAACTTAAATGTACAAATAACTAAAATAAAATAAATAAAACAAAGCAAAAAACAAAAGTATTCACTTTGTGGCGTCATTATTAATAAATGATTTTTTTTTAAATGCTTTGTATTCACCACTTTATTAATATTCGCAGATATCTACATGTTTCGAAAGCGATATTTTTAAATTCATTTATACATTTTAAAATAATTTAATAAATACATAAAATGGTGTAAAACGGAAAGTTTTGAAAATCTCATACAAGTTAAGAGGCCGATTTTGTGCAGTGTCCCGGCATTGTTATCTAAGTGGTTTCGATATAATTTGTATCCTCTCAGTCAAATAGCTTGACTTTGAACTTAGCTCATGAGAAAATTACTGTTCATACAATATGCGAGTGCTTCATTCATCTTATATGTTCAGATATTTGGAACTGCAGATTTTCCATTCTGTTAGAAGTAAAAATACGTCCTCAATTTAAATATAATTATTTCGGCTCAGTTTCGACAGTAGAACTCCTCATATCATTATTACATACATAAAATTCAAAGTTCATTTCGTGTGATATCGAAATAAATATTATAAGCCACTAGCAGCGAAGCCAGCAGTCGACAATGGAGTGCTAATACCAACCCTGATGTATGGCAGCGAGACATCGAAATGTCAAAATAAATGTCAAACAGTCTACTGACTGTACGCTGTAGAAATGAGATCTCTAAGGCGAATATGTAGTAAAACCATGTATGATCTTGTAAAAAATGTTGGGATTCGTAAATAATGAAAAAGCTTAATTAGTAAGATTAAGAAAGGGACGCTTAGATGGTTTGGGCATGTAAGGAGAATATATCAGGCGAATTTGAATGGAAGAAGAAGCCGGGGACGTCCGAGAAATATACATCACGATCCAACGAA
>JAHDVE020000824.1:0-59166 GCA_022606495.2 Halesus radiatus
ATTGGGCCATAAGTTTGGAGGTATATTGATATATTTGCTGACTCCACTTACAAAGTAAAGCGTCATCTATACCAGCACTTTAACGAACCCTATAATTAAGTATTGTTAATGTATCGTTAGTGATTTGTATTACCATATTGTTTTAGTTTTCTATTTTATGTCACCATTAAACGTTTAAAAAATGATTGGTTACTTTACGATTTAAAATATCTATGTGTTTATAATTTTCGCTAGCTCACTCTGATCTATGTAAAAGCCCAGATGGACGTATAATCAAATCAATAAATAAAGGATATTAAACGAGATGCTATAATATTCCGAACGAAATGCATATGTAAAATATTTACACGATAATTTTGATTTATTTTCTTGATACGTAGGTGATAAACTTATATGATTTTGATTATTTTTCTTTGCCTACCCCGATTTATAAACCAGCGACCTCTGAGATCAGGGCAAAGGAACTTACCGCTCTACCACGAAGGTTGTCAAAAAACAACAAGTCTGAATAGATACGTTCGTTTCAAACTTCCCCAATCCCGCCCATATTAAGACATTCCAAAATGCAAAACGGAAGCCTTAAAGTTCCACGCGGCACATAAGGCATTTTGGAGTTCACAGTAAATTGTAAAACTTTACTTGTTTGTTGGTGTTGAATTTCGAAAGTCCCCTTTGTTGTATTGTGTATTGTAAGTGAGAACGACATTTGATTATTACAAAGTTATTTATTAAGGCAATCTGGTCGACAGTAAGTATTTAACAAGTAACAGGAATGAGTTATGATGCATATACAATAATAAAGATAAGTAGATGAAGAGTACAGAGTAATCAACTCTAATTATACCAAATTAATATATATATATATATATATATATATATATATATATATAAGTACATAACGCAATGTCATTACAGTTATACCAATATTCTCAACCTTCTGGATTATGCCATCACCAATATTGGGGTTTGTCGTGAGGCTGAAGGTAATGGTGATGGGAAAGAAATGAAAGGAAGTTATAGTGCGGGTCGATTTTTTTTTAAGAAGAGGAAGAGAAAAGATTTTACCGAAATAAAAGAACAGGTGTGTGAAGAAACAGCTAAACATTTTGTAAACACTGTATCATTGTCTTCCACCTCAACATCAAAATCATCTTCTCCGATCGCAAAACCAAGTAGATTACCGTTCCGACAACCAGCGAATCTCCGTATTTTAGAGCTCTCTCCAAGATCTATGGCAGGGTCAGGATATCGGATCAAGCTGATGCAGCAATTGCTTCTGACGTCTTAAATAATATCAACATACATGTAATCACGCAGGATAATACTAATAAAGTAATAGACAAAAATAGTGCGTCGCGTACGTCTGTGTAACAGATCTATATTTATGAAAGCAAAGACTTTGGATAAATTAAGTGGATTATTTTTTTATGGTAAAAATGACAAGATTTAGGTTAATATAAAAAAGGACTCAAATATTATAAAATAACGGTACTTGAAGAACGAGTTTCGTTAATCATGGAACCAGGATCTCATTTCTTGACTCATATTGCTCCTAGGTTAACATAACCAAAGCAATAATATAATATTTTGTTTGTCAAAATATTTCACATGACCATTTAAAAGCAATTGATTGTGACGGCACAAATGTTAACACGGGAACAAAAGGTGGTGTTATTAGAACGATAGAGAAACACTTGAATTGTCCAGTACAGTGGCTAATCTGTCTTCTTCATTGCAACGAGCTGCTTTTACGCCACTTGAATCACAGTACTTCGTGCCTTTTCCGGCCTCTTCATAATTGCCATAATTTGTCGGTACAATCATTTTCAAAAATTGATGTGGAGTACTCGACACCAACCATCGATCAAAAATATTTGCTTGATATTTTAAAAATATTTTTGGGCGCACATTGTAATCCTGATCTTGCCAGAAGAAACCCAGGAGTGATGTCACATGCACGGTGGCTTACTACATCGAGTCGTATCCCATGACTGTATATTGGAAGCGCAACGCCATCAGAAAATTTGGTCATATTAACCACGTTTATCATGAGGCCATACGTTCCTATATGGTTTGATATAAAACTGCATGGTTCATGAAAAGATGGTGCGAGACATATTTTTAATATGATAAACTATTCGCGCTATCTTCTGGACGAATTAAAAACAATAATTAATCCTGTGATGTATTGAAATACTTACTATGCTCATCCTGAAAATTTACCCTTGTCAATGATCACCGATGAATGGCCAACCATCAAAGAACTTGGGATAACGCGTTTATTGAAAGCCAGAGAGTTAACCTGAACAGAATACCCAACATTTAAAGTACCGACATTGAATTTTGATGCACAATCCTACATTGATATGATATCTTGGCAAGATATTCCAACCACTTATTCTCCCATTTTGCAAAATGTAACGAAAGAAGAACTAGAGGAACTTAACCTAGATTCAAGTCAGTTCCATTTTCACTATATTTGAATCGGTAGAATGTTGAGTGAAGGTTTGTGACTGAAGCATCTTCAAACGTGTGTGGCAAAATGATCACGGAAAGCCTTATTACTACCACCATAAACTCCAGAAAAGATATGCCTAAAATAAAAAAAAAACGTCTGTTTGTACAGGAATAATTGAACACATTTAATTCTTTACGATTTCTGTAATAATTACCATTATAATTATGACCATAACTGCTTTTAATAGTAAATAAATTGTTATTGTGAATATTTTAATTGTAACCCTTTCATCACCTTACTACTTGGGAGTAATTTAAAAAAATAATTTTTTAATCATAATGTTAAATGTAACCCGACCACATGCTCAAGCTGCGAGGAGATGAAATCAGGAAAATTCATTAAGTACTTACGTGTAAATATAGATTGTCAACTTAAATGGACCAACCATATAGAAAAAAAACAGTAAATAAACTAAGATTCTTAACTTATATATTTAAACGAATGAGTAACTTATTAAATGTGAAAATAATGAAACTTGTTTACAATGCACTAGTTCACTCATCTCTTTCCTATGGAATAATTGGTTGGGGTGGAATTTACAATAATCACATAAAACCTCTGGAAATTGTGCAAAAATCAATTATCAAGATTATGTACCAGAAAGTCAAAATCTATCCCTCCAAACAATTGTTCCTAGAAAGTGATATTTTGGACCTAAGACAGACTTATATTTTTTAATGTTTAAAATTTATTTACATGCGTCCAAACAACATTTCAAAAAAAAAAAATTAAAAAAACAATTTTCGATCGCTTTGGGGAATCTAAAGATGATAACATTAATTATTTATTTTTATTAACATTAACCTTTTCTACGCGTCAAAAATATGTATGTATTCTATCAAATGCGGGGCTTTTTAGATTATAGAAGCTTTGCGGCGCACGGCCGCCCGCGTACAGGGCATGAATGGTGGGACGCACGGGTGCGCTTCTCGCATCTGAAAGGTTAAAGACCTGATACAACTTTTTATCATTAGCGCTTATTGGAATAAGAGATTTATACAGGTACTCGACTGTACCGATCTGGTCAACGACTAAAACTACTTTAAACAACGTTTCCATTCTGAACGGTGGTCTTTCAACAGGGCGATACTGAGAGAATCGTCCACTTTACTGAATCTTGTCAGTCTTAAGATAGTTTCGTTTCAGGTTTCCACTATCGATTTTAGAATAAAACATAATGTATTATAAAGTAGATTGTGACTAGAGATTTTCCATTAGCTTTTACGAAAATGATTAAGTTCGCCCGAAGGCAGCAATAAAGTTACATTATTTCAAGTGACATAAATTCTCGAGGTTTGTAATAAATTATATTGTTTCCCCTTTAGTTAGTTCCAAAATTTTTAAAGTATCTTCTGAAGATACTATCAACTTGTCAGAACTTAACGAGAAGAGCTTATGTTTATTTAAGTGTGAGATACGATGTCATTTTCAATGATTTTCTTTATTACTACAGTTTTTATACTATTAAATATGTTGCGAGTCCTTACTCCACGAGACGTGCGATGAAAGGCCTAGACAAGTGCAAGAACGAAATAATTGAACGTTAACGCAAAGGCCTGAAATATTACTACCGTCGTAATTGATTTTGTTCACAAAGTGCTGATACCAACGTTGATGTATGGCAGTGAGGCATGGATCTGGCAGAGGAAGGATGAATGTAGACTAAATGCCGTATAAATGAGATCTCTGAGGCGTATGAGTGGTAAAATTTTACATGGCCGTGTTAAAAATAAGGGAATCCTAAAAGAATGCAAGGCTGATGATTATGATTAAGAAAAGGATGCTTAGATGCTTTGGGCATGTTAAGCTGATGAACTAAGAAAGGAGTGTAAATAAATAATATTTGATAGGGAAGTTATTGGTAGAATTCGGGGACACCCTAGGAAGACATGCCACGATCAAGTAAATCAAATGGTGAGTTGGATCATGTCAAGAGTCAGAATAACAGGAGAGTATGTATGAGACGATATATGAATTTGAATGAAGCAAAGAGTGTGTGCCGAGACAGAGTTGTGTGGCGCTCTACCCCCTCTGCCCCGAAACGGCGTGACGGTTAGTTGGTTAGTTTTAGTTAAATTTTTGTGTTGATTTTGTTTTCCTTATTGATTGCATATAAGGTTATTTGTTGATTGAAAACTACCCCGAACGCGGTGCGTAAACAACAGGGCTATTCACGAATCTATAATTACTACGCGTTAGCGTTATTATATTTACGATCTGTTGACTAGTTTTGTTGAACCAGACTAACTAACTAATCATCACGCCGTTTACCCGCAGGGGTAGGCAGAGAGGACGAACCGCCAAACAACTCGATCTTGGCATACACTTCTTGCTTCATTCACATTCATACATCGTATCATACATTCTCTTCCATTTTTCCGACTTCTGACATGGCCCGACTCAAGTATTTGATTCACTTGATGCTATGTCTTCCTCGGGCATCCCCGGCTTCTTCTTCCATTCAAATTCGCGTCATACATTCTTCCTACACTCCTTTCTTTGTTCATTCGCTCCACCCCAAAAGAACTAAACAATAAAAAAATATTGATTTGAATTAGAAAAAGAAAATTTACGCCTGAAACTACACAATAATATACAGGTAAACCATTATAAAGAGCGCATGTTTGAATGTATTGGTACACGCTGAGAGTGGTTCAAATTAGTTCTAAATAGTTTGGAACACCCGTCCGCAGCCCTTTCTGTTCCTGCAGTAGTTCCACGGCACAGTACACTACAACACAACCAAGAATATCTTTTAAATGATTTTACCGTAAACGGTTGAAGTAAATATTATTAAAGTTGTACGGACTTCCCAAATATTTGTAAAAAAAAAAATGGTTCAGGAAAGTAATTTAAAGATTTCAAAACATGTACCATGTGATACGCTGTTACAGTATTATTGCTCTCAGTATAATTCATACCTTTGAACAATATTATATTTTCAACTCATATGTTTATTATTCATTGAAATATGAGGCTCAAGTCTGTCGTAGGGATAACAGAGTAATACATCTTGATCTATCTTCACACACAAGTTTGTAAAGGTTATGGCTTCAACACCTTTTTGAATAATGGCGAACGTATTTATAAGTAACAAAAGCGATGTACATTTACAGCAGAGTGATTTTAAATATTTACCGTTCAGAATAATTTCATTTCGTTTAGGTAGGGCTAGAGATAAATCCTTGTTCATAATTTTCTAGATAGTGACTCGCAGAAATACGCGTGGGTAACTTAGCCTTTGTGGTATTAAACAACAAACACATTGCTGACAGCACGTAGATCAACAATTACGTAAACCCAAAGATAAGCCAGCTTCAATATAAGCCAGGACAATCTTGTTTCTCTGTATTTTCTCTTGTACATGTAGGAAAGTGTAGAAATATGCGACGTTCCCATTTCACATTGCAAAAGCGATCCAATCAATCAAATGTATCGAATAAATACAAAACGACAAGAGCACTCACAATACGCGTGATAAGATAACAGTTGTTTCACGTTTGCAGTTCGGAATTTTTTTTAAAAATCTTAATGCAAATCAAATTTAATACTGTTATTATTAACTTCTGGAAGAATTTTTAGTTTTTATTATTGTGGCAGCTGTTTCGGCATTCAAGACCATTTTCAAACTCCAGTTAATCATTGTGACGACTTATTTATATGATTTTATTTACCCCCTCTGCGTTTTAATTTGGACGGGTTTTTAAAAATAATGTTTTGTTATCGGTAAAACCTATTTAATTAGAAAATAATTAAAATTCTCTATTCTGTGGGGTTTTTACATTTATAATGTGTTTCTCGTATTTAAATGATAATGTTTACTTAAATAAATCAATTAAGAAATCCCGTCCAAATTAGAATGGAGTGGGAGTAAATAATAAAATAATAAGTCGCCACAATGTGGATTAACCGCGGTTTAAAAATGGCCATGAACGCTGAAATAGCTGTCACAATGATAAAAACTAATAATACTTGCAGAACTTAATGATAACATTATTAAATTTGATTTACATTAAAATAAAAAATATGAATTTCTACGAATTAAAAACAAAAACATTAATAACGAAAAAAATATGCCTGAAGCTCTATTTTGGTTCTTTTTAAGGAAAATTTCTTATTCTTTTCCTTAGGCTTAAAGCCATTTTGCTTTACTGAGATACCGATTAAATGTCAATGATAATACATTTTTAAAGGAGTTTGTGGTTTAATTATATCATCACAATATTATTAAAAAATAGGTGTATCGCACATGTAGTTTATTAAAAATGTTAGATTTAAAATCACTTTTATCTGACATTTCTGGCTTTTGGCATGGGTACTTTACAAACATAGTAATTTTGTTAATTCGGTTAATTTAATAGAATTATTATGCAACAAATGACTCATTAATAATGTTTAACGTCAATACTTATATCGAGTTCTTGTTTTGTTTAAATTTCGCAAATATCGATATTATTAAAGAATGTCATTCGCAGAATGGGAGCTGTCATCCGGGAGAACTGGAACCGCAGTGAAGCAAGAAGTCTTTATGCCTAAGGAAAATGATAAGGAATTTTCTTCATAAAAAACCAGAATACGCCTCTTGGATAATATTAAAAATAATTAAAGAAAATATTTGTTGATTTTTGGCCGTGTTGTGTTGGTTTCTTCCTCTTGAGATCATCTTTCATCACTTTAAATGACCTTTGGGTCACAAAAAATTTGACAATATTCGAAATACCTACTGCTATTGAAGCGGAAAACGATTGCACGTGTACTGATGAAGGAGATAATTCAACCCGTGACCCATGAGTGGGAACTCGATGCTTTGGACCGCTTATCCACTAACCGGTCTCCATTCTAGTACCCTCATCTTTTTCAACGTTTCGAACTGTTTTGCAGTATCTATCATGAGAGCAAGTGCCCACAGGTATATGATGTACATTGCAAGGTTTTCAAAGACGTTTGCTCAAAAAGCACAATTTAACCGGATTTACAAAAAATCTACCAACGCGGATTTCAGACCCCTCCTTTCCGGTGTTGTAAACTGATTTGACACGTCTTTAATTATTTCAATTTCTCTGTAAATATACTAAACAGAGAGTTTATATTTTAGGAGTTACTCAGCGATTTATTTATATATTTGATAACATTAGTTAAGCACATAAGTATTAGTATTATACGGACGCAACAGAAAAGCAGATTTTTTCGAACGATCGGGAAAATTTTTGTTAATATATACGTATGTCTGAGTGCATTCATTACTTGCGGAGTAGTGCAATAGTGAGCGAAAGAGATACGAGGTTTCGCTCACCGTTTCATAATGCGCGGTTGTTAGTAGTAGTCGTCACTCTGCTGGCTGCAATGGACGTGTCATGCGTGATCAATGTTTTCCCCTCGTTTTTATTAATTTTTCATGATTTTTCATGGTTTATGGCATTGAGTTTTTGTGTAGCCATCAAGTACAGGACTATGAAGTCTAACTCCGTCATCCTGTTAATATTAATGGGGTTTTTGTGGATCCCATATTAAGAATACAAGCAATAATAATGATTATTATATTGTATTACCTCTACATACATAAATACAATCTACGCATCTGTCCTGATGATGGACACTGTAACGCTGTCCGAAACGTTGGCTAAAGGAGGAGGAAGCGCAACACAGCAGAATATCCCAAAAACTACAAAAGAAAATACATTTGGCCGTGAAAACCTGAAAACATATCTGACATTGTTACGGTTTGTAATTAAATTAAATTCACTATTTTAGCTAATGATGCATGAGATTTTTAGCCGGAGAGCCAATTTTCAATATGTTCTCGTGCCACAGGGAGTAGGGTACAGACTTACAGTTTGACAAGGATTCTGCAGTCGGAAGTGTAATTTAAAAAAAAAGTGAATACAGAATAAACGTTCTAACTGTCCGGAAGAATTAGATCATAATAACTTTATGAAAAATCTTTAGAAGTCATTTGAAAAGTTAGATAGAAAAACATATTTTATAAACAAATTTTTCGAATGTAATGAGGTTGGGCAACCTTTGGTTGTCTTGTAAAACTATTTGGGTAACTATTTAATACAGTAATTGTAGATGGCACAGAATTTTCCACCTCCAAGATTAAAAGAATAATTGCTGTCGATTTTTATCAATCAGAAATTTTAAAGGACATGTGAAAACTTGTAACGTAGGCTCGGGCTGCTAATTAAATATATTGAAGACAGACAAGTTTGTCGCGATACCCTTTTGTATTTTATAAAACATAACGGAAACCGTTAAATATTTCGATCATAGCAGTGTATTTTAATTTATCAATTTTTACCACTGACCCCGAAATCCGTACGACCGCTTTTAAGTATGAAATATCATAACTCACTTCCGCAAATTCAATGTTTAAAAAAACAACGTAGCGTACCCGACAAAATAAAATAACGAGAGAATTTTTTTCTGGGTTTCTGGTCAAAGCCATAAAATAATACTGTTTATTTTTAGTTATTTCATTAAGCCAGGTGGGTCGCATGAAGAGGCTCGCGGGCCGAACGAAATGGTCTTGCCGACCACAGATTGCTAATCACTTCGATTATGCTCCCGTTTATCCCTAAAGTCTCGTTTCATTTTTGTTTACATGTTGAAGTTTTGTAACGTTAATCACAAAGGCAGCATATTCTATTTTATTTTTTAATCATTGTAGAAAATAATAATAACATAACCTAAATGAAACATGAAAACGAAAAAAACGACAAAAAATAAAAATATTTCAGTCGCATCTGGGACTCGAACCCAGGATCTCTGCCTATCCGGGGCAATCGCTTAACCAACTTAGCTAATGAGACCAGTTCAATTTATGTCATCTTCATCGATATCACATTCAAGATTTGTTAATATTATTATATGAGATAAAAATGGAGAATAATATTGACACATTTTGAATTTGAGACAAATCTTGAATTGACCTGCTCTCATTAGTTAATTGGTTAAGCGGTTTTTTCCGTCTTCGTGTTTCATTTAGATTATGTTAATATTATTTTCTACAGTGATTAAATATAAAAATGAGGTTTTTAAATCTACATAAAAATAATTAATGGTTAAAAATTGACTATATTATTTTCTTTAGAAGTCAAGATTAAGTCATTATAAAAATGAAAAGCAATTTCTTTTCATTTCACTTCACGCGTCTGCACTGCGATGTGCTGGTAGATGTGAAACGAACTTTAAAGTTTTCACATGGAAGGTAAGAAACTCCTCTATAAAATGAAGGTAATACATTAATGTTATCTGTTTTTCTTCAGCGCAGTGTTGAAAAATGATATTTTTTCTCTTATTTATTTTAAAGTAGTTCGTTGTTATGTGATTGCGTATTGCATGTCGTGTGTTGTGAATATATTTAAGAATCTCATTGGAAGATAATAGTGAATAACAGCATTATTGGATAACAATATGCAGAACAAGAAAAATTCAGATATTTCTTCGCTTTTTATGTTTTTTGTTATTGGACCTTATTTTTTGTTATTGTTGTGGTTTAATCATACTTTTGGTACAAAATAAACACAAAATAAATTACAAAAAAATATAATACACATATTTTTATGTATTGATGGAGCGAACTGGCTCCCGAGATTGGTGTGGGTTTAAATATAATTAAAACAATTAATAACAGTAAACAGGGTTGTAGAAATATTTTGATTTAGAAATTAGGTAGCATTAATATATGTAAATATGGTTCAGTTTTTTTAGATAATAAAAAATGCGTTATTTTTTTCTCTTCTTCGGGATGACTATTAAAATATTTCATCCCTTTGGATAATATTTATAATCCTTGTGCATTTGTTGTGCAGAAAATACTAAATTTGATGTTACATATATATATTTTTTAGTTTTGATTGTTTTAATGTGATATCTTTGAATATTTTAATAATGCGAATTTTTAATAGGTATTTTCAATTCTTGGAACGTGAAATATTTTGAAAAATGTTGCTAATGAGGATGTAGATAGTTTATTTATTTTTTATTTTCTTATATGAATACTGCACGAGAGTCCCAACTGCTCCCAACCGTCTGGAGCCAGTGAGACTATGACATCCCCAATTGAGGAACGACAAATGAAAGCTGTTTCAGGTTACATTCAAATATTTACTGTACCACATATTTTTTCTTCACTTTAAAATTCTATTATGCGATTGATCTGAGAGTCGAAAAAATACTGGTATCGGAAGTATCGGAACCCACCGAATCAAAACGTGTTTGTTGTAATTGGAAGAAACTTTTCTTGAATTTAAGTTTATCTGTTAATAAGTTTTTTTTTTAAATATAAAACCAAATAATAAAACTTATCTGTAGTAATTCTATTTGAAATGCTAAGGAATCAGTACACAGTGCTGATAAAAAGGAATATTATTCATATAGTGAAATGCGAAAAAATGCGTATTATAGGCTTCATCAAGTTAAAGGTGTAAATAAGTGAGGAAGAAGTTTTTTTTTTATATGAATACCGCACAAGAGTCCCAACTGATCCCAACCATCTGGGGCCAGTGAGACTATGGCATCCCCAATTGCGGAATGTTGTGAGGCTGAAGGTATTGGAGAGGGGAAGGAGAAGAGGAAGGTGGGGAAATACCTGGCTATTCAGATCTGGTCACCAAACACGGCTAAAAGCCATTTCAAGCAACGTTTCAATTCTGAATGGTGGTCTTTCAGCAGGGCGATACTGAGAGTATCTTCCACTCTTTAACGTGCGCAAATATAATATGTATTATTTTAAATGAATTAATTGTGAAACAACACAAATTAATTAAATAAAATTTACTTGCGCACGCCGGGATTTGAACCCGCGACCTTCAGATTCGTAGTGGAGAGCCTTACCCCTTGACCATGGAGGCCGTTGATTTGGTGTTACTTTAATTATAAATGAGTCTTTGTACCATATTAAGAGGAACGGGTGCGCGGCCTGTTTCATATAAAACTTAATTTTGAATTTGAGGCCAAAATACTCACCTAAACCTAATGATCTTTTTTTATCATCAAAAAGTATAGTAAATATCAAGTACGGATGAGAAGTAATTTATTTTTTTTGTTTTAGATTACGAAATATAGGCCATTAAAGAAATTTTTCGCGATTTTGGAGGCACCTTTAATAATTATTTGGGGGTTAACGGTGATTTAAAAAAAAATTACCACGTCTACTTTGAAAATAGAATGATATATAAAATAATATTTTTTTAAAAATATTAAAATAAGCATTATAGTGGACTTTAAATTAAATTAAAAACGACCGACTTAAATTGGAACACAAATTTACCGTACATAATTTAAAATATCGATCCGAAAAAAAGTTTTTTTTAAATGTTTTGTTTTTGTATTTTTATTTAGATAATCATATTTATATAGCAAATGTGATAATTTAAAATAAAATTCGACAAGCCCGCAAATAATTTTCAAAGTTGCCTCTAAAATTACGAAAATTGTTTTTTTTTTCATGACATAACATTTAATATATTAAAATAAGCATTATGGTGGACATCTTTGTTTTTATATTTCTATTTACGTAATCATATTTACAAAGCAAATATGTATATTTTTTAAAAAATACGAGAAACCTGCAAAATAATTTTATAAGTTGCCTCAAAAATGATGAAAATTGATTTTTTTTTTAAATATACTTTAAAATTTAAAATAAAAATGAATAATATGCTACTCACACGTACTAGATATTTACTAAACCTTTAATTAAAAAATATATCATTTAGTTTCGATTGGTATTTTGGCCTGAAATTCAAAATTAAGTTATGTATGAAACAAGTTTCTCTTAATAGGGCTTGTAATTTTTCGTATGCACTCCCCATCCAATAATTCTGTACTGAATTAATGAGTGAACTAAAGTGTAAAAGAATTTTAAAAAATACCTGTCCGTAGAGAATTTCTTAATCTAATAAATACGTAAATACATTTCCGAATATATACTAATTTACGAAGTTACATTTATGTAGGTTTTTTTTTTTTTTTTTTTTTAATAATTCCATTCAGGAAGTCCCCAGGGAAATAATTTTTCTCAAGGCCTATATCATCTTCGATGATGCTGTGTGGAGGGGATATGTTTTAGAAGGTACCCTATAAATGTGGTATAATATTTCTCACTTCTTTCCATTCTAGAAAATAATTTACAACTATTTCCGGTAAATACGTAAAATTAGGCGCGTGGAAAAGTAATCACGAAACCAGTCAAAATGATTTCCGAAACAAATTCCCGAAAATCTATTCATAAAACAGCAGTTTACCCATTAATCTTACGAATATTTGAAACTTTAGAATGTATTTTCTTCAGAAATTGTCGCAACGCGTGCCAAAAAATAATATTCCAAAAAATAACGGCAACCCATCTGTTTTTTATCGCGTATAAGGATAATTCATTTGACTCTTATATTGTCAACAGCGAACATCGTATCGAATTTCCGAATTACGTGATTCTGTTCAAAGAACGCTTCATTTACGAATCGTCTGTTATGTTTTAGGATCCATTAACACTTCTTCTGTGTTCCTATTTTAGTGGATTAAAATCAATAAGCGAGAACATGAAAGTTCATTAATTCTGTAGTCAGCAAAGAAATTCTAATATCAAAGGTTGATACCGGGATTAATAGTTACCCACGTAAGTGTACAAAAGAGCGTTTCTTGAAAGCGTTAATGAGAGTGAACTTATAATTAGATTTTAATTATAAAATTGACTGTAGCAGATGTCTAAAACAGTAAAGACTGCTCCCAAAATTTGATGGATTTAAATATAATAATTTATCCTCACAAAAATTATATTTTCTGTGGAGAAATTGGGTGTCTGTGCGCATGCATATCAAAGTCGTGTGTGATCGTACTAGGAATGAATAGATCCGACACGTTGAGGGCTCCGGCCATGTCAATAATTGCCCGGCATTATGTTTTCCCTGCAAAAATCCTTCAGATTAGTTCACGGTCTCTCTCCCTAGAGTCCGGTTGTTTGAGAATGCACTAATGCAGCCCTAAGTGGGTGGTAAACTCCATCTAAGGCTAAATACTATCACGAGACCGATGTTACAGTACTCGTTTTTTCAAACATAATAGAAGCAATTTAATGTCAACATAAATCTAAAATACTTTAATATGAATATTAGAGAAACGTTGATTAAACATTTTAAGAATTAAGTTGTAAAAATATTCTGTGAGTGACGCGTTCTACCCTTTTAATAATTAATTTATATTTGTAAGTTTATTATTTTAATCATTGAAGAGGCATTAGTTTATTATTACAATAAGGTTTTTAATATCTCTATAAAAATAATTAATAATTAATAATTGAATTTATTATTTTAGTTTGCATATTTTAAACTTTGGGAAGGATCATGATTTTGAAACTAAATTGATTGAAATACTTTTTACTGCTTTATAAATTACTTTATCAGGCATTTAACGGGACTGTGGATAAGAGTCATGTGAAGGGAGGTTAATTTTAAGGTTTGTTTAATAAGTTAGTGGGTTTGTGAATTTCACATGGGTATCATTAGTGTCGTTGTTTGGCGGGGTTCCAAGGGTTTCCGGAAACTCTACAAAAAAAAGTTCGGAACACTTTTAATAAATTGTAAAATATCTTCACACATTGGACATGAAACAATTTAACCAGAAATATTAATATATGAATAGGATAATAGCATAAACATGATATTGTTCATATCAGAATGTTGATTTAGAGTATTAGAATGCTGATTTATTCATTAAAATGCTTTAATTTGTTTCTACTTCTTTTTAGACAGTTTTTAACATAAAATAGAAAATATAACTTATACAATTTTTTAAATGCATGACTTTTTAAATTATAATATTAAGAAATGTGTGTGGGTAATATGAGTAATTTAAGTAAATAAGAGTGTTAGAATATTAATTATTTTAAGTATTGTAACAGAGAGTACAATATTTAATGAAAATTTTAAAATTATTGTATAGGTAAGCAGATTTTTTTTGCAGAGTATAGTCAAATGGTATATTGCATCTTCAGTGCTTAGTTCTTTTCGGAAACCATACTGATTTTGTGATAAAACTTTGTATTTTTTCCCTAACTAACTAACTAACTAACCATCACGCCGTTTCTCCGCAGGGGTAGGCAGATTGGATGAACTGCCAAACAACTCGATCTTGGCATACACTTCTTGCTCCATTCACTTTCATACATCGTCTCATACATTATCTTCTGTTATTCCGACTTTGTGCCATGTCTTCCTCGGACGTTCCCGGCTTCTTCTTTCATTCATATTCGCGTCATATATTCTCCTAACACTCCTCTCTTCCTTCATTTGCTCTACATGCCCAAACCATCTAAGCGTCCCTTTCTTAATCTTGTTCACTACGCTTACATCAGCCTTGCATTCTTTACGAATCTCATCATTTTTCACACCATCATACACGGTTTTACCACACATTCGCCTCAGAGATCTCATTTATACAGCACTCAGTTTACTTTCATCCTTCCTCTGCCCGTTCCATGCCTCACTGCCATACATCAGGGTTGGTATCAGCACTCCACTGTGGAATGCTAGCGTTTCTAGATATTCATTTATCTATTCTAACGATTAATATTTTTGTGGATAAAGCATGATTTTTTTGAAAACTTTAAATGCAGTATTATTAGCTGCATCCTTTAAAAAATGAGAAACATTAGTAAGTGCAGTTGGTTTATGATTTTTTTGTTGGTTTTGGAAACCCGTTGTGGGAATTGAATTTAAATAATACTCCGTACCAAATACCTAACTGCCATCACTATTGTCGTAACTAATTATTGGTCACAAAGGTAACTAGTTCTGATCCAATTAAAAATTAGGATCATGGTAAACGTTTTGATTTAGACCCTTTTAATTAGATAACAAGTAAAATAAACCAGGTTAACCAAGCATAGGTACATAGGCTTGGAAATAAATTCACCTCCGCTATAGATATATTTAATATAAGTTTACCCATGTGTAAAAGATACCTGAATGATATTTTTATGTTGCAACAATTATAAGAGCATCCCATAGAGCTATTGTTTATTTTTTTTTATTTTTCTATATTATCTTTGTACTTATCTATAATAGAAAAACTTGTTCCTCTTTTTTCTTTCTATGTATCATGTACTATATTATGTATTATGCAATTTCATACATTTTTTCATCATCCAAAATATAAAAACACGTAGATTTTTTTTTTCACAATGTCATGCACTCATATTATACAGGGTGGCGCAAAACTACCGTTATGGTTTGGAATGAAATGGCATAATCAAGCCGTTGTTGGTAGTCTATCAGCTTCAATTCTTGCACAAGATGAACCTTATACGGGAACATGTGCAATGTGGCCAAAATCCTCTGAACGGACCTCCGAGATAGCCCCAGTTGTGCCGAACGTCTTCTTGTTGATGTTTTTGGACTGTCCTGCACACTATCCACAGCACGTTGGATATTTTCATCCGTGTGGACCGTACGTGGTCTTCCGGTACATGGAAGGTGTCTTACTGTACCATGTTGTCGAAAATATGCAACCAGGCGGTTTATCGTTGGTGCTGAAGGTCCAGTACGCACATTAAAAAAACGACGATAAGCACGCTGGGTCAAAACAATTCACCGTTGATTTTCAAATTAAAATTCTACAATTGTTGATCGCTGTTCTGTTGTGTAGTGTTCCATTCCCCAATTCCCCAAGTTTTCTTCACAAAATTCTGAAATAAAAAAATATATAAATAAATTTAAAAAGTTATTAAACATTCAAACCATAACGGTAATTTTACGCCACCCTGTATTATATTATGAACTTGTATATTATGTATCATTTAGATCAGGCTATTACTATTTTTATTTAAAAAATAAAGTAGTATCTACAAATTAAAAACCTTTCCCTTTTTAACTTCTCTGCGTAATGCAATTATACATTATTGTACACACATATATATGATAAATATGTTACACGTATTTACCAACTACTTATCATGTTTTTTTTGTTAACTTTTTTTTTTCTTTATGTACACAAAATCATTTAAACATTAAAATATGTAAAAGCCCATTGGGGCGTTAATAAATAAATAAATAAATAACATTATAGAATTTTCAAAAGATTTCACAAATGAGGAATTATCTCTGTCCATCTGCATGCAAGAGGGTTGAATAATAAACACGCGTATAAATCGGTACACTTTTTAAAAGTGAAATGAAAATCATTAAAAGTACAAAAAAAATCTCAACACCTAATCGAACCCAACCAAAATTAATAATTTTTTCAATTTATTTTTTATAACTTATTGAAGTTTGTAAACCTCATTGTAATATTTTAATCATTGAAGAAGATAATATTGACACATCCCGAATGAACCACGAAACCGAAAAAACAACAGAAATTGGGTTCGAGTCCCAGATGCGACTGAAATCTTTTTAATTTCTGTTGTTTTTTCAGTTTCGTGGTTCATTCGGGATGTGTTAATATTATCTTTTTAATTGGGTTTGAGTCCCAGATGCGACTGAAATCTTTTTAATTTCTGTTGTTTTTTCAGTTTCGTGGTTCATTCGGGATGTGTTAATATTATCTTCTTCAATGATTATAATAATTTTTTATTGAAAAAATTAATATTATATTTTAATTTTTAATTCATAGTAGTCGGCACACTTTTTAATTAATTTTAAAAATTGTGCCGATTATACGTGTATTTATTTATCCGGTCACCCTGCAAGGGATATATAAGTTAGTCGTTAGCGTCAATAATCTATGCAAAAAAACCCAGAGTGGATTATCCACGAAGTGAGATTTTTTCTCTTGGTTAAGAAGCGTTCATATGCTCAGTTTTTATTAGAGTTGTACAATGTTTTATCTGCCTAAAAATATGTATTTCACATTTAATTATTTTTTTTATATGAATACCGCACAAGAGTCTCAACTGCTCCAAACCGTCTGGAGCCAATGAGACTATGGCATTCCCAATTGGGGAATGTTGTGAGGCTGAAGTTATTGGGGAAGGGAAGGAGAAAGGGAAGGGGAAGGTGGTAACTGGCTATTCAGATCTGGTCACCAAACACGGCTCAAAGCCATTTCAAGCAACGTTTCAATTCTGAATGGTGGTCTTTCACCAGTGCGATATTGAAAGTATCTTCCACCCTGGAACGTGCGCAAATATACTATATTTTATAATAAAATGAATTAATTGTGAAACCGCACAAATTAATTAAATAAAATTTACTTGCGCTCGCCGGGATTTGAACTCGCGACCTTCGGATTCGTAGTCGGGAGTGTTACCCCTCGAACATGGAGGTCGTCATTATTACTTTGTATCTTTACGTGCTTAGAACGGGCACACACCTATTATGTTTAGAATGAAAATTCTGCATGTCATCCTTTCATGTTTCTTCTCTTCAAATTACTGTCTTGTCATTTTCAAATCACCTTTTACCACCCACCTATCTCTGGAGCTTGTTTAAGCCCAACCGTTTCGCAAAACCGATTTTCCTTTCCAAAAAATCATCTTTCATGTCAAATCAATCAATCTGTCATAACAACTGATATGCCTTTGTGAAGATCGTTTTAAAAACAGAACGCTTTGAAAAATCTCGCAACAAATCTTCCAACAACAATAATAATAATAATGGATAATTTGTATAGCACCGTTACATCTTCTTCCCCTTGTCCGACTTGGGTTGGAGACCCATCAAATCGATCAGGCGCCTTCAGGCGCCCCTGTCCTGCCCTACGTCAACGGCATCCGTTCATAGTAGGTACAACCTCTCCTCGCATAGCCTCTGAAGTAGCTTCTCCCACCTGTGTCTGGTGCGGTCTACTGGATATCTTCTCCCTAGAATAGGTCTTAGATTTTTCCGTAGAATTTGACCTTCTGGCATTCTTAATACGTGCCCTAGTCACCCCAGTTGCAACATTTCTACGATTAGTAGCAGTGGTTCGATGTTTGGCTTCTCTCGGACCGTCGAGTTTCTAACACGATCCCATTCTGAGACTCCTGCCAATCCTCTCAAAAATCTCATTCCGGCAGCTTGAACCCTGAAAGGTGTTTGCTCTTTAAATATCCAGATCTGGTGACCATAAGTAAGCGTGGGGCAATACACTGATTTGTACTCTGCTAACTTTGTCTCAATACTTAGCTCACCTTTCAGTATCACTGAGCTGTAAAGAGGATGAAGTACAGCGCTTGCCGTACCTATTCTACAGTCAATTTCTCCGTCTTTCCGGCTACTGCTTGAAAATTTAACCCCAAGGTGTTTAAATTAGTCAACCTGTTTTAACTGTGCCCCGTTGGCGAAGATGTTATATATAACTTCTGTTTTGATGTCTCATCCTCAATGGATGATGTATAGCACCGTTTTGGTTACAAATTACCTCACGGACGTTGTAAAAACATTAGTTCCTTGGCTTTATCTTATGTACAAACGGATGCAGAAACATACTTACCTGAAAGGTCACTTCGGATTAACACGTTATATTAGAATGTTTTAGATTGCGAATATACGATTTTGCACGCACAGAATCGGTATTAAAAAACACAGCACATTGGATAATATGCAGTTTCTATTTTATCCTTCTTAATTATTGATATGACATTTATTAGAAGATTAGTGGCAAAGAATGATCGTTATTTTATTTTAAATATTGTATTTTCTGTATTCAATTTTAGGACTGAAGAACAATTTTTATTAAATTACATTATAAAGCTTAAAAATCCACTTTAATTTAAATGAAATTATCTGTAATTGTAACATGTTTAGTTATTTAAAATATCGCGGACTGTGAAGAGTATCAGTGTACATCGAAGTGTTTGCGCACTATTGCATTAAATAATATATTCTGAATGTGATTTTAGGTAGGTACTACTAACAGGCTAGTCTAGCTATGTATAGCTTGGCAATAAAAAGTGGACGTTTAATAAAGTAGAAGTAATTTTTTTCATTACTGTGGCACCACCCAGCTATTCAGTTTGTCTTTGAAATCTATTCTACACATTAAAATTATATCACATTTGAATTTTTACATTTCATTTTGGAAACAATCCAAAACAACATAATATATATCTCGAATGCAATAACGTTTTTTAAATTAATAATTTTGATCTATAAATTATAGTTTGTTATATTTTGATTTAACATCTAATAAATGGGTATTTTGATATACTCGTGCACATTTCAAAAATACAAAAAATCGCTTTTCTACGCGAAGCGTTAAATAACAAAAATGTTTAAGTATAAAATTGTCTTAGAATGTGACGTAGAATAACCTCCTTTCGGAAAGTACAACTAATTTCTGAACGCCGTTTGGTTAAAGTGAAAATTTTAGCATTTGGACCATTGTGCTCTTTTAAAGTTACTTTAATTTTTCCATGAGTCATCTTGGTGTTGTCATCTTAAACATTTTAAATGATAGCAGCGCCCTCCGTGTTTGTCTACTTTTAAATGTCAGACTGTAAATTAGGTTTCCAACTATTTATGCATACGACTTTTTGAAGAGATGAGTTTTACGCTTAGGTCTGAATTCTGTCAAGTCTTTAATCATTCTTAAATTGCATGGCAGATAATTTCAGACTTTAGGGGCCAACATTCCGAAAGCACGCTCACCGAACTTAGTATCTGATGTGGGTTTTGGTTTCTCCAACCTACCCCTTTATGATACAGCAGTGTTATCTATATAAGTTTTTTTAAATTGTAATAATTTGCACACTTAAGTTATAGAATCAATTAAGAATTTAGAAAAAATGATAGATTATGGTTTTTTACTAACTCTGACGAGTCTAACAAAACAACTTAATGTGGTCGATAGATTTCTGAATCAGTCATAAATACGTCATTTAACCATTACGCCATTCCCATAATTATTTGGTAAATTTTAACAATATCTGATAATGGAATTACGTGAAATCGTGCAGAAATTTTTAAGTATTCCTTTTCTAATTGAAATTCTAAAAATACAGAATAAAAAACCTTGTGAAATAAAACAGACTAAAGTACAGAGCTGACAGTGGTCTCCTTTAAAACGCAATTTTGATAGGAAACCTGTTCCGAAATATAAATTCTCGATCGAACTTCATAAAGGGGTGGTTTTTGTTACATTCCTTATTATCACCAAACTTGGCGACTGCCCTTTATTATGCTGATGTCGAAATAACTGCAAATATATTTTTAGTAAAATGGAAACGAAAGCAAATATTACATATTTTCAGAACAATTTGTTTTTCCGTTTTATTGGACCACTTTTCAGAACTGTTTTAAGGATCCACAATGACTTTATTATGTTTATCACACGCGTAACCTATTTATTTTATTTTCCAAGAACTTTAACACACGTCTCAGAATTTTATTGAAAGGTTTGACTCCTTATGTAAAATAAGTAAATCGCACATCTCTACGAATAAATATCTTTTAATTTAATGAACAATATTAAAACATTTTGTGTAAACCACTGTTTTTAATAGTTTTATATATTAACATGTATCGGAACCAACGGTACCTTCATCAGGATACAAAGTACACTAAAATTAAAATGACATAGAAATATAGACATAAATAGAACCGTAAAATAAGGGGTGGGGGGGGGGCAGAATTAGAGGGAAGGCGTTAGTAATTAGATATTCATGTGAAAACTAATGTTGGAGGCTATTTATAGAAAAGGATTTGGTTATTAAAATTTTTTAGTTCACCGCTGACACTTTTTCTTATTTATCTACTTATAAATATATCCGAGAAAAACATTCTAATACTTACTACTTATATAAAAAAAATAAGTATCCAAAAGGAGGTTTGCGATTACAGAAAAATAATACCTTATTTAAGGCCATCCACTGTCTAAAATTTCAACGAAATCACGTCCTACTTAGGCAGGCGGTGACGATCCTGATAATTTTTGGACATGCCTTTGCTTAGAAGTTTTACGTATAACTAACTATGTCTGTATATCTTTATGAAATACGTCGAATTCAAATTTATTTTTAACAACAGAAATATTCAAATCCAAGAAATTTTTAATCCTACAACTTTTTCCATTTCTATGTTTACCAATTTACGTGAATATTTTGTGGAGTTTATTTAGGAAATTAAGTAATATCTTAAGTTGATTTTTAGTATCGGTCCATATACAAAGAACACCATCTCCATATCTTATCCAGAAATGAACACATTTTAATAATAGAGAAAAAACTAAAATTATGTCAGCCACTAAAAGGCTAGTACTAGAACCCATTGCTAATCCATCCTTTTGTTTAAAAATTACTTTTTAAAAGATCACTGATTTCGGATCCAAAGGGAAGGTACATATTATTTATGTCAAGTATGAACCTTCAATGATTCTCAATGATTTTGATTTATAATATAAAGTTCCCCTTTAGTTGTAACGGGGGAAATTATAAGTTCACGGGAATATTGAGATTCGATAAACAAGTTTGCTCAGAAACTCAAGATTGATAGAGTTTCCTTCTTATTTGGCTTAGTACGAAGGGACTTCTTGGAAAAATATAAGGGAATCCGTATTATGCTACGTTACGTATATCAATAAGGCTGCTAATAGAATATTTAATAACGTCACTGGAGAGAACGGAAGTTTTATAAATGATTTACATTGAGCTAGTTTGGGCCAACTTTGAGGGACTTTATGTATTACAACTTTTAACAAAAATGTTGTAATACATACAGCACAATACAAAAATAAATAAAAAAAACGTTCGACTATTTTAAGAATGCTTTTTTTCCATTTCACCGTGACATTCAATGGAAACATATTTTTCTCAAAAACCATTTGGAAAATAAAATTTTTGCAGATTCTGGTTCTCACAAAAATACGCTTTTCAAATGTTCCAGCATGGAGATTTTTCGGTGATTAATTAGATTTTTCTAATGAATTATGACGTTGCGCTCCAACCCAGGATGGTTTTCAATGTTTCTGACTTATACCCATACTTAATCATTTTTATTTAGTATAAAAAAACACGAAAAATAAGTTTAAATAAAAGTGATGAAATATCTAAAAAATACACCAAAATTGCCCTGAATTTAATTGACATTAAAGATTTTGTGATTTTAATTTTTTTTAAATTACTTTATTAAACCACCTTGAATAAATAAGGTCAGGAGAGACTGAGTAATGACAAAACTCATTAAATATATTAAGCTAAATAAATAAGTTTTCATAGGTTTACAAAAACGGCTCTATGCAATTCATTCAATTATTATTATTATTAAAACAATACTATTTTAGTTGAAACCAACTGTATTAAATTTTGTCTATCTATGTATTATCGTATTTTGAAAAAGAATTAACGAAAAGATTTTTTAATAACTTACAGAGATTACGAAAGAATTGTATTCCTAGTTTATGAAAAAAAAATCTGAACGTTAGATTGCCCCTGCCCTTGATGTGATTTTTTTTTATATATTAGGCGCTAAGCAAATAATTATTAATTTATTTTTTTCTCACAATGAGATATATTTTTACTGTGCTGGTTTTATGAACTGGCCGAATTATAAAGATGGTTTTAGGATGTTACCAGGTATAAAAACTGTCATCGACGAAAGGAAGTTAATTAATACCCAAATACATTTCAATCCTTCTTTAGTCAGACATCTACAAATACAAAGTTTTTTTTAGGTAATGAGGAAAGCAACATTCTAATGGTCAATATAACTCAAATATTATCACCAGAACTGGGCAAAATTGAATGAATGAATGAATTAAATGAATAAATTCAATCTCGTGACACACCTGATCTGATTCTCAATTTAATACGGAAATAATTCCTTAATCTTTATCTTTAGCCATGCAACTCTATAATTATTTAACGCACGGCACCATTATTACGGAGCGGACACTATCAGCGTCATCATTGTGAACAGGACTCCATCTAAAATATATAATTCTTCGCCGCAATTTATAAAAATCCGTACTTCATTGTCCGCACTAGTCCGTAGCGACAAACCCCTGTAGTCAGCCAGTCAGTAATTCCGAGCAGCGTATATTCGCATTCGCAGTCCGTATTCCCTAATTCAAGGAATGAAGAAAAGTATTCCGTATTCAGTTGTGACACTGTGTTCACTACGTCTCTGGTCCATGCCCGCGGGGATTCTTTTCAAATTTAGTCTCAGCGCGGCCAAGCCGTCAGATTCAGTAGTCGGGCGAGAATTTCGGGTGAATCGATGTTTTGCTTTGTCGATGGTGTTGTGTAAAGAAGGGAAGGAGATGGGGAAGGTTAGGTTGGAGGAAAGCCCCTAAGTTGGAAAGCCAGTGTGGTGTAAACTGGGAGTGTCAGGGAGAAACGGGGAAGAGGAAGGTTGGGTTACAGGGGAAGGTATGGGAGACAATTACAATCTGCAGGACTTACCCTGGAGGTGGTTTCCTCGATGTTGAAGTCTGCTCCGGACATTAGCCTAGCTCAGATCGGCAGGGGACATCAACTTCTTATCATACAGGGTCGCGAATCGATCGCAATCTTATAATTGGATTGAGGGCGTTTCTATTTCTACGTTAAATTAGTACAGGGAAATGTTTTCAAACTCGGTGTTTATTGCAACTCAGACAAACATGATGGGTTAAGAATAATCATGTAGACAGTGAACAAGGTCTTACTCTAGGTAGGATTCTATTGTAATCTCTCTCTTTTTCTGATTGGTATCTCTAACCGAGTTATGCAGATGAAAAAAGGGATTAAATCAACACATTATGGGCAGATGGGAATTTCAGCTTACATGGGTTCAGGTCGAATGGCGGGGTGGCTGGCTATGACGCCAAGGCCGGACATCATCACCCTGAGTTTACTGACACTACTTGAGTGCGTAGACAGCAAGAGGCAAGTCTAGCTGCGGGTGTCAGCCCGCCTGCGTTGTACTTGCTCGTAAATAAATCATAACAAAAATGTCCGCCTCTTTTTCAGAGACGCAGTTCAGAGAGGCAGTTATCTCTTCAGATTCCAGACAAGAAGTGAGAAGCGCGGCAAGGAGTGGTCTCACACCGCCGTGGGCGCTCGTGTCGCATGCTCCTGTTTTGTTAGTTTATGATCTGATTGGTTTAATTGGGCGCTCGAATCGCCTGATTGGTTAATTTATGGAGGGAAATGATGTGATTGCTTGCGAGGCTTATTTGCCAAGACGAGTAGCTAGAACTCATCTCAGTGTCAACCTTTCGTTACATAACAATGGTATCCCCCGTTTTCATTCATTTATTATATTTTTTAGTATTAGATTTTTATGAATTAAAAGGAATGAATTAAATGAAGAAATTCACAAGACTACGTGAACAGGATTGAATTGATTCAATATTGCGAATAAATCTGCCCATATCTAATTTTTACTATTAGACATGGGCAGATCTATCATGTGAATTGAACCATTGAATAACACCAGAAGGCCTACGGTCAGTGGCGTGCATTGCTCTATGACCGAAGGAATGCTGTGTATAGTTTTTGAATTTGCAATGAATATTTGAAAATGGCAATTTTATTATCATCTTCCGCAGATTGTTGTGTTCAACTGAATAAATCAGCGTACAATTTATTTCCAAATTCATGGAAAAAATACATTTTGTACAAAAAATTAAAGATTTTTTTTTGAATAAAAATGACATTTTATAAATAATGATACACGTAGATTCTAAAACCAAAACCACTTTTTAGAATCATCTTTCAGAGATGTAAAACTTATAGAAGTCACTTCTGTGGAATTTTCTTTAAAATGTTTTCGTTTAAAAATGCTAGTAAACACATCCAAACACCCGATGCATACATCTCCACTTTCTTTACCTCGCATAATAAGGAAGGAATAAACACAGTTATTTGTTTACAGCACACAGTTCTTTTGATAAATGAATTATTTCCACGTATTCTTCTCATGTTGTTAACCTTCATCATATCGTTAAACCCACTGTCTCCTTGTTTAAACTTCTGTATCACCTCAAAGAATCCATTAGTGCTTATTAGCTAAGTAACCTTGAAAATTCAGCACTTTAGAATGTACCGTATTTAAGAGAAGTATTCAAAGTTCCCAGTCGTAAAGTTAATACTTTCAGCTTCCTGGAAAAGGGAGATGAGTCAGTAAAAATGCGGATATGGAGTTAAGTATGTGAAATGAATCCTATTTTTTTTTCTAGATGTAAAAGGGAGACGAGTCCGCTAGAAAAATTATTTTCCCAGATATTGGATGTTGATATACAGAGATGAGTAACATTTTTTATAAATTAACATACACTTAAAGATAATTCAAATTTCATGTATTTTCCAAAGTATTTACATTAAAATAAGAATAATAATAAATAGAAAACAGAGACATCTGCAATAATCGCTGTATTGCGTGGGTCGAGAAACTTAACGCGTAAGTGCTTAAAAAATGTGTTGACACAATGCAAAATTGGTTCACCTGTAATGTTGACTAATATTGACTAGTCTCCCTTTTCCAAAACACAAGAGATACATGCTTCGAACGATGCCGTTTTTTATTACAAAATTTGGATTCGTTTAATTTGTGTATTTTCTGAGTGTCCATCGTCACAATATTAATTATACACAAACGTTGTATAATATTTTCGCGGTAAGCGAGAAATTAACCCATAACCTCCCGACCGAAAAAAGTCTAACACTGTGGAGCTATTAACCCTTCTTACCATTAGTTGTCAATGTCGGGTAAATCAAATTATATTCCAACACTTTTAAAATATGTGTACAAATCTGGATTAATTTATGAGATGAAGTCAATAAATTCGCGGAATGGAGCAGGAGGAAGGGGCCAGGATGGCCGATCAGGAACGTATCGTCTAATCACTCTTTCAGAGAGCCGCATGTGTATTTTCCGTAATATTGCATTACTTGTTTACCGATTATTTGAAATATTTTAAAAGTTACAGTTGGAAAAGGAAGATTATTGGGGAAAATTTAGCTAAAAATAAATTTCAATAATAAATGTAATAATCTGGAATTTTGTGTTGTAAATCATGATTCGATGACAATTTTGGGTAGAGATTTTTATCAGTCATTCAATTGCACTAAACGAGAGTGATCGTAATGTTGGAGTGAACAAATAAAAATGAAGGAAATTCAGCAGAGGACCACTATAAAAATTATCACAAAGCAAGGAAAGAAACACATAATCTTACAAGAAATAACCGCTGTTTTTGGGATCATACTCTTTTGTAAAACATGATCTACAAGTGGCACATATTATTAAAACATGATTGAGCATTCAGAAAGGTCGGTCTGGGCGACAATTCTAGAAAGCATTAAAAAAGTCAAAGAATGAATATTGTTTATAAACTCAAATGTAACGATTGTCCAGCCTTTTACATCGGTAAAACGGCTAGAAAAATTCAAACAAGCTTGGTCGAACACTTGAGATGTCTAAACATTGTCGGATTTTCAGAATTCGCCACCCACCTTAAAGACAAAAATCACTCATTTAATAAATCTAGATGTATTACATAGAAATGGGATAGGTCTACGCCTCAATAATTTTGAAGCCCTTGAAATAAAAAAGTCATTAAAAATCAATAAAACCAATCTACTTCATAAACAACTAGATTTGTCTAACACCCCCATTTTTTAAATATTTCCATTACCTCCGCCACCTTCTTGCCTCCCTCTTAAGCTCCTCCTTCCTTGCCCCCCACCTAAGTTGATGTTCTGTCTCTCTCTTCTAATTTTCTTTTAAGTACCATGTATATCTGTATTATGTTTAGTATATTTTTATTCACCCCTGAGGAAGGTTCAGGTTGAACCGAAACCGGTTGGATGAAGAAATAATAAAGTGGAATTGAAACAAAGTTATTTTATTTTATTTATTACAATCAATAATTGATTACTACGACTATACTATACTATCACATTTTAAACGGATGTCTGAATTCAGTTGATTTCAATTAATTTACGTTCTATAATAATTCTGTCAATTGGGAAGCATTTCCCCGAGGGAGAAAATAGTCTTTCGTTTTACATGACTGGTAGTTTTTTGGCGAACCAAGACGTATTCTGGTATACACAGTCAGGTCAATGATGTAGCAAAATACGTTTTCACTTAACGAGGAAGGTTGACTGACATAGTAAATTATTGCGAATTGTTGAAAAACGAAAGTAGATTACTATATTGTTTAATGGTTACGTAATTACGTATATTTATGATTTAAAATGAATGGATGCATTATTAAAAAATATAATTTTTCCTCTCCTCGACATTTTTTTTCTAACGTTTAGAGAAGAAAAAAGATAGATTCGTTTTATATAGGAAACTGACAGGTGCTTGGTTTCCACAGAAATAAGTTTAATACTTTTCGATTACAGAAATGTTTTTTATAAATTTAAGTCTCAATAGAATGTAGAAAATATTGATAGTTTTTTAATTGACCGATCTATGGTAATACTCAAACATTGTAAAAACTATATTATATACTATATGAATTATTGTTTTGTTTGCGAAAGGGCGTCGTGAAAAACCTTTGAAATGATGAAATTCACCCACTTACAATAACTACTTCATTACGTACGATTAGTTAAAATTACATAAGATGAATGACACAACAAAATTAATGTTAAATAAATCTGTAATATTTCTCCGGGAGAAACCCATCAATTATACTTCCCTTACAAATGGGAGAAGGTAATTGTATTTCTTAGGGTCGATTCTTAGACTGACAAATGACTTACACAGTTTACTAACGCGGTTTGAAAACTTCACGTTTAATACTGTGCGAATATTTCTGCATAATAATTGGAATGGTTTCGGCGTTAAACATCGTATTTTCGTTCACCTAAATCTTGACTTTTCAGGACGGCGGGCTTAACACTATTCCCTGTATAATCCTTCACTTTGAATATTAGGTAAAAATGTTTTATCTAGAATATTTTCAGTATTCGCCCAAAATTCAATTACGATGGTGCTTTTGCAAATAAATATTTAGATTTTTATAAACAATAATTATTAATCTAAAACACTCATCCAAATTGAAAAAACCTTCCGAGCAAAGATAAATGTCGCCGGCAGGACTCGAACCCGCACCCTTCTAATGTCCGGTTAGATGCTCTACCGTTGAGCTACGTCGGCTTATCGCAAACCCGCCAAGTTAATCAATATATACTAGTGTTCCATTCAATAATTACTGTTTTTATTATATTTTCACCTGTAAACAACCAACTTTATTAGTATGAGAGAGGCTTGTAACGGCTAAATCCCTCAAATTTGTCTCGACGCCATCTATTATATATAAAAATAATAATTATTGTTTATAAAAATAATAATTGTTACCCTTTGAGCTATGCACAAAAATCTTGTCTTAAGTTTTTAAGAACTTTAGTTTATCAATTAATAAATATTTAGATTTTTAAAGTATTTTTTTAAAGATTAATTTATTTATATATTTATACCCGATACTAAATTACTCTATTATTTTTGTAACTAAAGCCACACCAAATTTTAGCAACTTATAGCTTATACATATCTATGATATCTCGAAACGATATTGAGTTTCGTCAACACTCAACGATTTTTTCCTCTAGTGGCTTAACGGCTGTCTTGTCAGACTGAGAAACCGAGCGACGGCCAGAGCTTCAAATGTGTCTAGACATTAAAATAGCCAAAATATAATACCATATAGACGTAGAAAACCAAACGTTTTCCGATCTCTTGGTTCCTTTCCTCGATTTTGTCGTCATTTAGGCGGATATGTAATTTTATTGCGGATAGATATCGAGTATTTCTGAGTTAAAGCCTGGTTCACGAGCTGGTTCAAGCCTGAAAGTTTGTCACCACGTCGCTGATATTATCACAAACTATCATTACCGTAGAACAGGGGAGCCCAAACTCATACTCATGGAGATCGAATATCAAATTATTAGGAGTCAAGAGATAAACTACTTGCTACAGCTTGACACACTTAAATTTGCAGACGTCTAAAGGTCTACACCGAAACGAATGATTTGTATTTTAAATCAGTGTTTCCAAAACTTACCCACTTTTCAAGCATATTTTCCTTCAACACCCCAAAGAAACAATTATTGAATTATCGAGAAAAGCGCCCCAGGCAATTTTTTTGTTCTTTGTCAAATATATGAAAGTGGAGGCTCACCCCTCATTTTGACCCGTTTCATTAATAACGATGAATAGAATATATTTAAATTATTGAACTTTTCATATCTGTATGGCTCTTGTCTGTAGGGCGCTCTACCCCAACCCACATTTGGATTACCAGTATTTTTTTTGCTTTTTACAGGCACTTTTTCGAAGCAAATTTAAATACGATATTTTACTTATTAATTTAACCAATTACGTTCAATGGGGTACCATTAAATGCACAAGAAGTATCGCAGTAGGTAAAACCAGGTAAAAAAACATAAAGAAAGAATGTGACACAACAATAAGGAACTTCAGTGAAAAATATTATGACTTAAAAACTATAAATTCATATACATCAATAAACGCCGATTTCGAACAGATATATTTTATAACATGTTAAATTAAAGGCAGAATCGTTATTTCAAAGACAATAACAAACTATCTCATCAAAATGATATGAAATCAAACTTTAAGAATTAATTTAAATATGAAAACGAACTTTAAAAAAATGGTATGCAAGTTAGAAGGTCAAAATTGATAAAAAAATAGACTGTAGCTCGACGAAATGTTAGCAATAGCAATTTTATGAAGAGAGGTAACAAGGAAAATTCTAACAAGAGGTAGAATAACCTTAATATTAAGGGAAGGTGTAAATAGAAGTACAAAATCATCAAACATATGTTAGGTTATGTTCAGAAATTAAAACATTAATTGGTTATTCATTATAATTTTCATCCCTTCTATAGGCTTTTAGAAAAAAATAACAATAATTAGGAAATGATGACCACGATCGACCATTTGAGCACCCATGACATAGAGTAATAGAGCCACTTTGAAGAGTTGTTCCAAACGAACTTCAGAAAAAAAAACTTGACAGGTTTAATTGTGTTTTTGTCAGTAAAACAGACGACTTCTTTAATGCAACTTTTTTCTAGACAAACTAAAAAAAAAAAAAATTCTTTCGTTGTATTAAACAGATAATTTACGCGATGAAGAGAGTCCAAACGAAAAAAGAAAACACTGCGAAGTAGAATTTTTCCTACGCAATTTATTATAAGTGCTTGCTTTTCTTGGGAATAGATGCTATCTCCAGTTTAATGAATTGTTCATAATAAAGAAGTTTACGAAAAAGCCACGACCTAAAAAAAAGTAGTTTTTTTACGGCCTGCCATTTATATCATTTATACATTTAGTACCATACTAGGCGTACTATCAAAAAAATATGTACAATATACATAACATTTTCAGAGGTAACTTCAGATATTGATATTTTTCTTCAATTCTTCAAATTATTTATCATAAAAAACATGGAAATTGCATGCATAATAATAATAATGTTAATATTTCGGAATGTGGGGAGATAAGAGTAGTCCCACACATCCCATAAAGTATGTACAAATAACATAAATAATATATATATTCACAACAATTGAAAAATAAAGAGAACATAATAGATGTTAGTGAATTATCGTACTTAAGATTGATGGAGTTAATATTTATCTCCATCTTTCTTCTATGCTGGAATCTAGACTCTGGCGGGATTCAATAATGAGGACATTTCCCGATTTGTTTACTCTCTCACTAAATCCTGCCACCTGGGTTCTTATGAGGGCTGCAAATCCAGGAACTCGCCCTTCCGTGAGCATGTTGGAGGCACTGCAGTGTCTGGAAAGACTGAACATCGCACGGTAGGCGTTGTTGTACTGAAAGCAAAGTCTTTCCATGCTACCCTTCCTGAAGTTCGACCTGAGCTCGCACGTGTAAAGATTTGTACAGAACGCAAGAAATAGCGTCCTTTTCACGAGTGGATTGCAAAGCCGAAACCTTCTACTGAGCATGTTTGACTTTACACTGAGAGCTCGTTAAGACTCCTATTCAATCAATTTTAGATTTAGATACAGTTTTCCGGTAGTTATACGTATGTACACTAAAAAAATAAATTTATCCGTCTGACCAGACATCTTGTGTAGATATGTAGTCAGCGGGAATTTGTCTATCCCTAACTGATCCAAAACAAATTGTAAATATCTTACATAATGTAATAATTATATTAATACAAAAGTGTTTTTTTTATGATTAACTAAATTTAAGACTAACGATAAAGTTTGCATAACAAGTAAGCAGTAATTTTTTTTTTGACAAAAATATCCATTTGATATTTGTCAAATTTATGTAAATCATGGTAATTATTATTACGTATGACAGCTATTTCATTGCTGCATCGCGGGTTCAAGCCTCTGCTTAGCCAAGTCCTCAATCACTGCATGAACAATAGTTTTCGCTAATAATGATGGTAGTAGGAGGAAATCAAATGTCGTCAAGTTATTCGTAATCTTTCTTTAAAAAAAGAGAGACAAGAGAAACAAAAGTGGAAATACCAATCATTTTGTTTTTCTATTGATACTGTGAATAAATAGTTTTAATTTTTAGTTCCTAAACAAACCTGCGGAACATATGGAACAGAAAAGATACAGAAAAAAAATGTAATTGTTCCGGGAATTAATTGAAGATGATATAAGCAGTTCTTAAGTTGAAGCATGATATTGATAAAAATGACGGAAAGCAATAAGGTGAAAATAGCTCAGTTGGATAGAGTGCTGGTCCCGGAGAGACCGAAAGGTACTGGGTTCGATTCCTAGATGAGACCGTCACCTTTTTATTTTCTGTGTTTTTTCTGTTTCACAATTCTATGAGATTTTTTATTATTTTCTTCAATGATTAAAAAATATATTAAAATGAGGTTTATGGGCTTCACTAAGTCATTTTATTGCTTTGTGGCTTATTTTAAGAGGCTTTTAAAAAAAAGGTAGGTAGTCCACCCATCGATGAAAAGCCTTCATTAAAAATTCTTTGGCAGATTTTTTTTATGCCTTAGAAACACGATTCTTACCGCCTTAAAAATGTGCGACAGTTTCCGGATCCTCTTTGTACTTGTACGAACATTATTAAATTTCAATTTCAGCTTGCTGTTCACTTATCATATTACAAAAATGTCCAAGAAGTCAATTTTTCTTTGAAATTTATATTTCTTATTTTTCTGTCCAGGGATACACACAATGAAATAATATCTTTTGAATGACGAAGGAATATTTTTAAAAAGCATCTTTAGCCCTTGTATATAAAAAAAATCTTTTAGAGGGTATAATTTTTTATGTCGCTTTTTAATGAGGTTCATTTTTCGAATGTTGATTGAAAATTTTATATCGAACAATTTTTAATCAAAATTCGTAACGTTTTCAATGAAGCCCACTTTGTAAGATAATTGTAATCTTCGACAAGTCTACTTGTTAAATATTGCGTCTTGGTTTTTTAGAATCGTTCGATGGAATTTCAAAGCTTTTTCAATCATGATCGATATGTTGCTGAAAATGTAGTGCAAAATTCCTTACGCTAGAGCTTACAAATTAAGTGTTGTAATGTATTAGTGTCCATAGTTCTACAGAGATGGCACTATCCGTCAGACGGTTCTAAGTGGAGGACAATATCCCGCCCTCAAGGTCAGCGGCCAGACAGAATCTCACCATAAGTTAGAAAGGTGCTCAGCTTCCTGGCTCTCCAATCGATTGTACATAATTCCTTATAATATGTTATTTAATAAATAATGAAGTACATGGGGACTTTTATCAAGAGATAAATATACAACACTGATGATGAGCCTTAAAAAATTCTTGTTGTATTTTAGAAAAAAAATCAGAAATTCCTTAAAGTTTAACATCGGATTTTTTTAACTAAATGTTTTCACGGGGAATACGGCTTACTCCCTTTTTTGTTTGCGGTAAGGGTTTAGATTAGTGACGCGCTTAACTGTCATAAACAATAGAATTTTAGAGATATGGCTAAGCCGTTTCCGTCTTATCTGAAAATACACCTTGAAAACAGCCCGTTGTACTAAACCTTCTCCCCAAGATTTTTGAATTTTTGGTGAACATAAACGACAAAAGATATTTATCTCGGGTGCTTTAAGAAATTTACATTTTTGAGTGGTACTTACACATCGGTAGCGTGCATTGATCTACGACCAAAGGTAGGTTGTGTACAGTTTTTTAAGTTCGGGTATTATTTGTGCCCAAAATTTTGAAAATGGCCATTTTCTTTATATTATACACCAAAACCGTGGTTTCAACAGTTCACACATTTCTCAAAAAAAAAATCCTCTCTTACTCGAATGAGAATTGTGCATTGCTCGATGTTCCCTCTCACCCTTTTAAAATTCACGTTCTTGACTCCCCAAATCGTTCTTTTCGTGGTCTATAAGTGGAAACGTTAGATAGCAGATTTTTTGGTTATCCCTCTCTTAACAAATATCTTGTCTTCTATCAAGCCTTATCTAAAAATGCCTCCCCCATTCAACATTTCATCTCTTTTAAGCCTGCGAACTTGACTCCAATATTACATATTTATTTGAAATTTATCCATGTAAATAATATTAATACATTAATTCATCTTTCCTCCCTCCACAATTTGAAATGATGGCCAAAACATTATATATAATAAACACCCTTAAAGTGAGAAAGCCAGAAATTATTGAATAAAAAAAGCTGCTCTCCCATTTTTACGTAATGTGATTTTCATGTTATATACTTTTTATGGTTGATTTTTCTTAGGGTAGGCATAGATTTTTAGCCTTTATGGACTGTATGCCACCATTCCATATGCATACGTGTAGTGTGAAGTTTGCCGCATAGAAACCGATACAAAGTGCGAATTTTTACTTCTGAATACAGTCAATATTCAAAATGATAGATACGAGTTTCTCTCAAATGTTTTACTAGGAAATCTATAAACCCTCGGGATAAGAAATTGACGAATACGGAACGTTTACTTGAACTTGCGAGAGATAAAACGTTCCTGCCCTTTGCCTATTGCAAACCATATTTTGGAATAAAGTAGGTACTTACACAATAATATGTAATATTAACAGATTTAGCGTTTCTAACATTTCAATTGCGGATGCAAATTTATACACAATTATAAACTGTAGCTAAAATAAGTAAAAAATCATTTAAAATTAATTACAGATGAAATACAAATAGATTTGTGTACTTAGGGTATGGATAATCTTAGACATAATGGATACAATGAAAAAAGTTCAATCATTCCTTAGTTCTGCACAGATAACGTTATAAATTCGTACGTTTACTTTACGTTCTAATGTAGAGTTAGTGAAAACAATGAATACCACACGTACCCAGTTGCGTGCGTTGTTCTATGGCCAAAGATAGGCTGTGTGTAGTTTTTTATGATCAGGTACGAATATCGTGCATTGAAATATGTGAAAATGACCAATTTATTATCAAATGAATAAGGAATGGTCGTGTAAACCACTATTTAACAAGCTTCCCGCATCAGGATAAAGGACTTTAAATAGTGGTATACACAAAATATTCCATATTTATTTGATAAAGAATGACACCACAAAGTAATTTTTAATCTATTAAAAAAAATTATTATCATCAAGCAAATTCTTTTGGACGACTGAATAAATGAGCTTACCTTCCTTAGCAGATTCATATAAAATTCATTATGACAACAGTATTTCAAACAGTAAAATTATTTCTCTAGTTCGATTTCCTTAGGATAGGCACAGATTTTCAGTCTTAAGGGGAACGGCTGCGTTGCCTGTTTCAGACATAACTTAATTTTGGATTTGAGGCCAAAATACCCATTCAAACTGAATGATATGTTTTTTTAAAATTAAAGGTTAAGTAAATATCTAGTACGGATGAGAAGTAATTTATTTATTTTTGTATCAATTTTTGAAGTATATTTCATAAAAAAAAAAACAATTTTCATAATTTTAGAGGCAACTTAGAAAATTATTTGAGGGTATATCGCATTTTTTGAAAATATACCATATTTGCTATGTAAATATGATAACTTAAATAAAAAATAAAAACAAAACATGTCCACCATTATATTTTTAGCGGACGGGGTAAAACTTTTTTTTAAATCACCGATAGTCCCTAAATAATTGTTAAAGATGCCTCTAAAATCTCGGAAAAATCAATTCCTTTAATGGCAGATATTTCATAATGTAAAAGAAAAATAAATAAAATACTTCTCATTCGTACTAGATATTTACTAAATGTTTAGTTAAAAAATATACCATTATATTTATATATTTTGACCTTATATCCAAAATTAAGTTTTGTATGAAACAGGCCGCACAGCCGTCCCCCTTAATGGACGGCACCACACTGAACGTACCTAATGCTTATTGCCGTAATAAAATATAATTCATATGATAATATCATCAAAAGATTGGCATTCTCTTTGTGGCGTTATTATTGATTAATGAATTAAAAATTACTTTGTATTCATCGTTGTGAATACAAAGTAATTTAACATCGTTCACGAAACATGTTGTATTGTATATCAATAAAGAGTGATGTATACAAAGTTATTTTGTTTTAATTAAAATTCATAATGACATCACAAAGTATAAACCTCTCAGAAGAATTCTTCTTCGAAAAATTAATTAAAATAATTTTAATCCATTTACTATTTCATATTATGTCGAGTGTCGAGTCATAGAAATACTCTATTATTATTTTGAAGTTATTGAAAATATTTAAAAAAAATTTAATTATTAATTATTTTTATTGAGATTTAAAAACCTCATTTTAATGTTTTAATCATTGTAGAAAATAATATTTATATAGGCTAAATGAAATATGAAAACGGAAAAAATGACAGAAAATAAAAAGATTTCTGTCGCATCTGGGACTTAAACCCAGGTCCTCTGCCTATCCGGGGCAACCGCTTAACCAACTTGATGAGACCAGTTCAATTTATGCCATCTTCATCGATACCATATCTCAAATTCAAGATTTCTTAATTTTATTCTCCAATTTTCATCCCATATTATTGGCAGTTATCTTTAGAGGACCTGGGTTCGAGTCCCAGATGCGACTGAAACCTTTTTATTTTCTGTTTTTTTTTCCGTTTTCATATTTCATTTAGGTTATGTTAATATTATTTTCTACAATGAAAATATTTTTGTTTCATTTTGGAAGCAATGCTGCTTTTGTTCGAGCGTGACTTAATTATTTCCCTTTGGTCTATTTATTATCTTAGACAATATCTTCCCGATTGATTTTATTGGGGTAGGAGATTAGTTCGACAATCTTTAAACCCGCTTCGAAGTGAAAGGCAAAAGCCGACGTTAAACTTAATGGAATGAAAGCAAAAATTATTGTCACTTTCGATAGATTTTATGGAAAAACGAAAATATTGACTGTCGGGGAAGAGACTGGTGGTTTGGGGGTCGGTAGATCGCTTTTAATTTTCGTGGAAGATCTAAAATTATAAGGCGAAAAGTAAACATCGGTTAAAAATTTTACTTGACTATTGACGATATCCTTAAATTACAGATCTTTGAAAATTATGCACAAGGTATGTATAAAGGTGTATAACATCAAGGTGTACAACTTTTAAGTCAGTACTTATTATGGAACACAATTCGCTTTTATGTTTTGTACTTTATAAAAACATTGCGTCATGCAAAATTTCCGCTGTAGTTGTCCAAAACTCGTGTGATCGTTTTACCAACATTTCAGGAAGATTACGCTATGCAAATAGATTGGATATTAATAACTCTTAACACAACTTGTGTGATGTATAAATACGCATCATTCGGCGATGGCTACCAAGAAAACGAAATTGATTAAAGACAAGATCAAAAATACACTATAATAAACGTGACGCCTAATGAAAACCAAATATTTAGAGAAATTAAATAATATATTAAGTTACAAGACATTTGCAATCATTTTCTTTTAGGAAAACCTAATTGATTTTTTTTCTTTGCATTTAAAATGGGAAATTTTTACGATAATAATCTGATGGTTTGATCTTGATACTTTCTGGTATATTATCGTAATATATATGTTCTTTTGAATTGTCTGTGTTAACTCCTTCAATGTTTACGTTTAACGTTGTATACCTTTCCCATTCTGTGTCAGTCATTTTGTTGATCATTTTTATGCTTTCAACGATATCTTGTTAGATTTTCACCAAATTAAATATTTGGAGATCTTTTCCGGGAATTGCTAAGCCTTGATGCGTGGAAATTTTTCTCGGATTATTGAATGGAATTTTTTTGCAGTTTGGCCCTTACGTTTCTCAAATATCTCGCTATAAGTACAAAAATTATGATGAAAATGAAAATAACAATGATTATAATGAAGAAGTTTGTATGATAACAGCCATGTAAACAAAGTAATTCTTATATTTTAATATGAAGCGGTATGTGAAGCGGTGATGTGACATTATAATTTTAAAAATAAAAGAATAACTTTGTTTACATCACTTTTATTTATACTTTTGTCGACCGGGATTCGCTACTACCGTAGCTTCTTCAGGGCAGTATACAACTTAACTATGAACTAAGGTACACATGTATTATAGATTGATAAAAACAGGCAAGTGGAGGGCCGAGGGCGGGAGATCAGCAGGTACCTGACAGGGAAGGGTGTGTACTTTGTTCAATGGGAATAATTTAAGAATTCTTAAATTATTCCCAACAAAAAAAGTACACTCTACTTCCTTGTTTTTATCAATGTATAACAAATGTGTATCTTAGTTCATAGTTTAGTTGTATACTACCCTGAAGAAGCTACGGTAGTAGCGAAACCCGGTCGGCAAAAGTATGAATAAAAGTGATGTAAACAAAGTAATTGTTTTATTTTTTAAAGAAATTCTTATTAATTTATGAAGAAGTTTGTATTTATATGTGCTATATTTTACTTTTAATAATTTACGAGAAGGAACATGGAAAGGATAGTAATTAATCTTACCATCTTATGAATTTATAAAAGTCTGAGGCTTCCAAAGCACGGGTCTTGTTCTATCAAGAAAGCAATTTGCAAAATGATTCTGCATTTTTACATGTCCTTGTTTTTTAGATACCAGAAACCGAATGGAAAATGTTGGAGAGAAGATCCATTCCATTCCCTTATCTTTTACATCTTTTAAATCTGCTTGCAAGACTGAAAAGTCCTGTTTAAGTGTTAGTCATATATCATCGAGGCCAACTCAAATTTATACGCCTCTTCCTGGGGCGTCTCCGACAGACTTTATCATGCACTTAAAATAATCTGGTTTTTTTTAGTAATAATAGATAACAATTATAAAGCGTGCATTTAAATTTTTTCCTACCAAACTATATAGACCAAATAATCTTTCCTTTTTTAATTTTGTTAATTACAGCATATTCGCCGGCCTTTCAATCTTTGCAGATTCGTAATACAGTTATACATTATTTTCACAAAATATACCTCAGGATATTCATTTCCGTTGCATTCAATCTTCTTTCGTCCTTCCTCTGACATTTCTATGCATCACTGTCATGCATCAGTGTTGGTATCAGAACCCCATTAGGGACTATCGAGCTCGACATCTTTTTATTAGCATGATGCCGATAATGCGCACATCTTACAGAAAATGTTTTATTTTTTTATTTTATGTAAATCCACCTCATTTCGTACATTTTACGAACATGAAAGCACAAAATATTTATAAAAATGTAAATATTTAATGTAAAGATTACCTAATAGCAATGAAAAATAAGCAAAATTTACATCCGTTTTAAAACGAAATTTGAAATCGAATCGGCGAAAAAATTAAAGAAACGAATAAAATATACCAAGGTATATTTCAAATATCCACTAAACTGGAACCTAAATTTTCCGCGAATCTTAATTTGCTGGCAAAACGTGCCCGAAAGAACGTTTTCAAAATTTAAATCACTTTCAAAACCTGAAACCATTAATTCTTTGACGGAGAGTTTCTTCGGAGATGTTTTCGCAAACGTTTAATCAGACATTTCAATAGGTGAAAATACAATTATTTCTTCAGTAGTACTCAAACTTCAATCCATTTAAATAGTATGTTATTCCTGCGTAGGAATACTTCCACTTAAACATTTTACCCAATATTTAATAGAACTCAAACTATAATTGGTCTCTGCAATTCGTTAGGTGACACATTTTAATAAGTTTACTATGAACTCTGTACCAACATCATTTTGTCGTATCAACAAACATATATTGTTATCAAAGACATCTTACAGGCGTGTATTTAATTGGTTGGTGGTTATGGTAACGCGCGTTAAAAGGGAGGGACTCAGTTAATGGTTGATGTCAAATATGTATTTTGCTGGACGTATGAATCGGCACACTTTTCAAAAGTGATATAAAGTCCTCAAAAGTACGAAAAAACATCCCGAAAACCTTATTAATCTAATTAATGAAGAAGATAATAGTGTTGTTATCTTATATATATAATATGAGACCAGTCCACTTTACGCCATCTTCATCCATATATCATACCTCAAGTTCAAGACCTGTCAATATTACCCTCCATTAAATCCAATATTATTGGCTGCTATCTTTATGGTGATTAAAAAATTCTACCCGAATATAATTGCAATATAGATAGTGTCCCGGATTTACCTACCCGATTTATGATAACGAGGTTTGATATCGATGAAGATGGCGAAATTGAACTGGTATCATTAGCTCAGTTGGTAGAGCGGTTGTCTCGGAGAGACAGAGGTCCTGGGATCGATTCCCATTTTCATTTTTTGTTGTTTTTCGGTTTCGTATTTTGTTTAAGGTTTCTTTATACGTCTTCAATGATTAAATAATACAATGAGGCTTATAAGCTTCAATAAGTTATCAAAGTAAATTGAACCTAATCATTTAAAGAAATAAGACTTAATAAACAGTTATAAAGGGTTAATTAGGTGTGGTTAGATCAGGTTTTCAAGCTTGTTTTTTTTTCGTAATTTCAATGTTTTTATATTACTTTTAAAAAGTGTGGGGATTCATACGTGTTGAATTGCAAAAGAACCGTGCAGGTTATACTCGTACACGTGTTTATTGGTGAGATTTTCTTTTGAATTATCGTGCTAAACTTCCTAAATATTTTTCTTCAAACTTTAAATATTTTGAAAGTAAAAAAAAGGAACGGTATACCACTGATTGATACTGATTATTGGCATGTAGACATGACTATCAAAATTATCGGTGATCATTACGTTATTATGTACCTTCATCGAAAGTAACTTATTTTGTACAAAAACAACCCCAATAAATAAATGTTTTTTTTTGATAAATCTGTATTAAATCCGGATTTTCATTTAAACAGCGGACTCACATTAATCTATTGTCGTATATTTCAATGTCCCCACAAAGTGCACCACGTAACGAATTAAGTTTATTAATCTCGGTACATTCGTCATATCTTCTTGCTTTTAAAAAGCGTTTGTTTTTTCGCGCAGCTGAAAAATAACTCGGTAGATTTCTACTGATTAATGGATGATATAAAATCATAAAGCGACCTTCTAGGAACCAGTCAAAGAAAAAAAAAGCGGACGTTGTCCAAAATAATGAATGTTTAGAAAAATTCAAAATATAGAATGTTGTATATCATAGCAAGATTACCATTTTAAAGATTAATTCCTTTTCGCCAAAAATAAGCAATTCTCATGAACTGCAATATCGTGTTGTATTATAGGTAATAAGTATTTAAAGCTCTATAAATTAATCATTGAAGAAGATAATATTAACATAACCTAAATGAAACATGAAACCGAAAAAAAACACAGAAAATAAAAAAATATATCAGTTGCATCTGGGACTCGAACCCAGGACCTCTGTCTTTCAGGGACAATTGCTTTACCAACTTAGATAAGACCAGTTCAATTTACATCATCTTCATCGATATCGTATTTCAAATTCAAGACTTTATCGATATCGTTATTTTATTTTTTTTTTTTCTGTGTTTTTTTTCGGTTTCACGTTTCATTTAGGTTATATTAATATTTTTTTCTTCAATGATTAAATATTACAATGAGGTTTTTTAACTTCAATAAAATAATAAATAATAAACTACCCCGACACAACAACTCTCGCTTGCAATATGGAAACGTAAAGTCAGGAATTTCTAAAAATATTATACAATCTGGTGAACTAGAATTGGTGCAACTCACAACTCACGTCAGGTCGTGAAAACTGTCCCGTTATTCAAAAATTATTAATGTAAAATCATGGGAAGATAAATTGTGTAACCACAACGGTACATAAAATGGTCAAGAAGTTTATTTTACCAAAGCTCCTTTTTTTCCCCTAGGTTCCAAAGTTCCATTCCTGTCACAAAACCGTTAATATAGCTCCCATTTCGATGGCCATGCTCAGTTTGGGATCCATCAGTATTTTTATTTTGATTTATGATATCTTTACATTAATAAAAAAATCTAAACTATTAAAAAAGCATAAAATCACTTAAAATTTTCAAATAATTAACTAAGGTGGATATCAAACATAAAATTTGTTAATAAAATTATGGAAATAATCAAGATGGAAAATTAAAACAATTTTTGATTTATTTTTCCAGCTTTGTTTTCCCTCGCGAATTTTGAAAAAATATATTTTGTATTCTTACAGACCCAATGAAAGTGCCAAAATGAACTTACAGTATTAAAAAAGATGAACATATTGATACAAGCCATAAGTGCGGGAAACACCGATTTATGCTAATCCCTAATACGGTACCCGAGGTCCGTCTACCTGAGGGTAATTTACAAACGCCCGGCTTTAAATCCCGGGAATTCCGCAGTCGCCAGAAAAAGGCAGTTAAAGGGATTAACAGCGAACTAATTAAAAGCCACCGAGCCACAGTTCGTAGTTCGCGAAGGAACCCGAAGAATAGTTCGGATGGGATTAAAAAAGGGGGACTTTGGCCGAAGCAAAGTCAGTAGTGGACAGAGACGAGTCGGTAGAGACCGTCCGGCTAGTGGTCGTAGTCGAGACTCCCGTCTCCTACAAAGCAAGCAGGCCACTTGCATCCCCAGCCTGAGACGCTGCGGGAAAACTCGGCAGGAAACGCCGAACCCCAACGCCCACCGTTCGAGTGCAGTCGAGTGCCCTTCGCCTCCTGCCTTCCAGCGCCGTGATCCCATCAAGGAACATATCCACCACCGCAGGAATCACCACCGGACAGCAGTCGAGCGCCCCTGGCATCCTGCTGATCATCCTCTTGAACCGTCTGAAACCGGTCGTCAAGCGAAAGCCGAAACGCGTGTCCGCCCAGCACCAAAACCTCCCCCTACCGGAAGTACCACCTGAACATCAAGACGACTGGTAATCTCCCCACTGGACCGTGTGCAGATTACCCGTAAAAACAGTTCGTGTAATTAAGTGACACCCACAATACCTACCAGTTAAGAATATATTTTACATTGTGAATTAATAAAATACTTGACACTCGACGAAGTTACCTGTTTCTACTGAACCCCAATGACCCCATCATGTCAATATCTTATTTGTTTAAAAATAACACTAGTAATTATCGAGCAATTCATAATAGATTTTTTTTTAACAATCCTAGTAATCAGGTGCCTATCAAAAAATTATTGTAATGCATTTATCACATATCGGCTATTTGGTCTAGTGACTAATACAACGGGTTCCCACCCAGGTCTCGCGGATTCAATCCCCTGCTTCTCACACTCGTCATTGCACAAGCAACATTTTCCACTTATAGATATGGCAGTTTGTGGAATTCAAATATTGTCGGTTTATTCGTAACCTGGGAATGTTTGCTTATCGTAAAAATGTTGTTTCTTTCTTTTTAATCGCGTGCAATCCGTTATTCGGCATTTTCCAAGCCAATTTTAAATGAACAAAATGAACCGTGCTCATCCTTTTATGGCGGGTGCGGTGAATTGAAAAATAAATCATTCGCAAAATACATTTAAAAAATCTACCAGTGAGTGCTATTTGTTTACTCGCATATCAATCAAAATACAGTCAGTATATTAATCTGTAAATAAGGTACAAATGTAGATTTTGCGATTACTGTCTCTGAAAAAGCCCGGCTGGTAGCTTTTGGTAAAAAAATCAGTCATTCTTTGATGTTTTTAATATTACATTCCCCGATTTCCCTTTGACAAAAATAGTTGATTCCGATTTGTTTGTTTCTCTTTCATCTTCGTTATTAAAAGAAGCATCAGGTTTGTAAACCTGTTTCATGTATGTATCGCGTTCAAAAGGGTTTCACGCGTTGATCAAACGAACATGGTCGAAAAAAACCTGTTTTGTGGTTAAAGAAGAATATATTAATTGTTTTTGTGTTTAATTCGTAGAACTCAACTTGATTAAAAAAAAATAATAATTAAAATCAAATGTCATAATGTTATTATACTTGCAGAACTTAATAATAACATTGATTTACATTAAATAGAAAAAAAAATAAAAAAAAATATATATATATATATATATATATATATACCTGGAGAGTATGCAATGGCTCAAAAAGGTTAAAAACCTTTGGTTTAAATGAGTAATTTTAAACATTTTAAGCGCTTTTATTTGTGGTTTAGGTACTGAACATGCGAATTGTTTTTACATTATTTTATGAAAAACACAGAAATAACATACGGGTTAAGATTAGGAAAGCTTTGAGACCGGTTGGAGGTTGAAGTTTTTTAATACTATGTAAAATCAATGTAATACGTGTTGTTTTAGAGTAATACATGACGCAATGTTTGGCAAAATATTACATAATTTGTAGTAAAATTAACAAGATGATGTGTAGTATCATTTTTTTTTTTTACTTTTAATTATTTTTCTGTTATATACATTTATTATGGAAATATGCAAAGGTTATAAAAATAATTTTTTTTATAATCAGTAATGAAAAAAAAATATAGTGTAGGGAAAAAAAAATAGTGAACTAAATCAATGTATTTAACAAAAAAAAAATTTAAAAAAATTAATTTACATGTATTGCATAAATAACAAAAAAATCCCACATATACAAGGTCAGTGCGTAGGTATACTTGGTATTAGTTAGAGGCAATAAAAATGAGTTTTTATCGAACTAGCATTTTTTATAATTGTATATATATACGAGTATATTTACTCACGTACATACATTTACATTTATATAATTTTTACAAATTAAGTGATTTTTTACAGTGAATTCTTAGGAAAGAACAGTAAACATTCTAATAGAAAATAAAATAAAAATTATATAATAACTACGATCATTAAGAGTTTTTTTTAAATTGAACTTAGAATTGAAAGTTGGAAATTAATATTGGTTCTAATTTGTTGTTTGTTTGCTTGTTCATTATAATTTATCTGTTTTTAATGAGAAAAAAAAACATATTAACACGAATACATGGATGTTGACAATGAGTTAAATAAAAAATAGTAAATAAATAGGAACATTGGCAGCTATAGTGATAAAATGTCTTTGGTTTTTATGAAGTTTTTTTACAACATTTTTGTGTGTTTAAAGAAGATATATTTGGACACTTCTGTAGAGAGTAAAACATATTTTTTTGGACACATGCAGTTTCATCATCTCGCTAAACCCCACTCAATACTTTTTTTTTTCAAACTGTTACAACAAACCCGTTTGTTAAAATGTGAAAAAAACCATTTTAGCTTATCGTCCATTTATGTTGCATAATTTACAGAAAGCGTAAATATTATATTTTTAGACTCATTGAGTTTCAACCGCCCCCATAATCTCTTGGGTGGCTTCGTAAATTAAGGGAGCTCTCCCTAGTAGCATTATGAACCCTTTCCAACAATGGTTTAAGGGCACTTAATTAATAATTATTTCAGGATGATTGTGAACTTCCTGAACTTTGTAATTTCATTTCGAAAAAGAAACTCGTTTCGTTCCACAAACATTTCCTCGCTGGATGCCAAACAAATCAGCTTGATTGAAATAAGTCGTAATCAAACATTGTTAAAGTAAGCGATTCTTGCATAACAAGAATGAGCCACTCGAACCACCGCGAGGCCACTGCGTCATAAGGCTCGAAAAAGGCTTTTAAATAAAGGGAAATATTTCCGGGTTACGAACAACCTGATAATATTAAAAAATCTCCTACTACCATCACACTAAGCGGAAGATGTTCCTCGTTTCATAATGGAGGACTCAGCCAGCCGAGGAATTGAACTCGCAACGTCTGGGCCGGACCCAGAATTTTGCAAAATTTTGAAAAAGTATAGAAAAAGAGAAATGGTACCATATATGTAAAAAAGCCGTAGAATAAGTTTTGCGATATGTACATTATAAGAAAATATAACAAGGCAAGGAGCGAGGGTCATGGGGACAGTTTTACGGCTATTTGTGACAAAGTGCGTGAAAAAGTAGTCAAATGAACTGTGTCGTTTGACAGTTGAACCGCTCTGTTGATTGGCGCGTTCTGATAAGCAGAGGATTTCGCTTTTGAAGCACAACATAGCACATGAGATCTTCTACAAGTATAGTTGTAATAGACGAATAAGTTAATCTCCTTCAATATAGACGGATTATATATAGATCCAGAGATTAATGTAAATTTTTTTTTTTTTACAAGAAACCGCACAAGAGTCTCAACTGCTCCCAACCGTCTGGAGCCAGTGAGACTATGGCATCTCCAATTGGGGAATGTTGTGGCGATTAAGGTATTGGGGAAGGGAAGGAGAAGAGGAAGAAGAAGGTGGGGAAATACCTGGCTATTCAGATCTGGTCACCAAACACGACTAAAATCCATTTCAAGCAACGTTTCAATTCTGAGTGGTGGTCTTTCACCAGGGCAATACTGAGAGTATCTTCCACTCTGGAACGTGCGCAAATATACTATATATTATTTTTAAATGAATTAATTGTGAAACAGCACAAATTAATTAAATAAAATTTACTTGCGCACGCCGGGATTTGAACCCGCGACCTTCGGATTCGTAGTCGAGAGCCTTACCACTCGACCATGGAGGCCCTCAAATATAAACAAAATATAATAATGTCGATATCGCACAAAACCCTCATTTGGGGTGAGTGTATTACCACCCTTCTGTACGGGAGTGATAAAAGATTTAGCTGGTAACAAATATCGCTGTCATGCGTGATATTTTATTATTTGATGTAATATTATGTAATATTCGCCAATAATAAAGGATTGATTGCGTCGTTTCGCAACGCTCCTATTGCTTCCTTGACCGACATGTTCGTACGAGTATCCGCAGCTGTAACCCGAATCAATGACCGTGAAATCAGAGAGTAATGAAATAATATCAGCGCGAAAATATTAATACTCTGATTTTATAGTGTAAGGTTGTAGATAAGTAAGGTTACTGAACGAATAATTCCTAGATGTGCTTTCCTTACCGATTTAAAAGAAAACTGTTTAATGTTGTTGTTTAGCTATTAACTGTTCAATTTACATAATACCTTCCGACTCACAGAGAGAGAAAAGCTCCTAAAATTTATACACGGTTGACATTTGTCACACGAGAACAAGTCGTTTATACGACTCGTTCTTGAGTTCAATAGCCCGACTGTGGAACGATTGGCCGGCCTCTATGTTTCCTCCTTCCCACTACATGGGTCTCTTCAATACCCATGTTCATTCATTCTTCTCCTTAAAAAAGACTCTCCACACAGACACGTACTGTGGCTGGCACAGTGCGCTGTGATGGTAGATGATAATTGATCATTATACTCCCATCGGACTTTTACAGTAAAAAAATGGTTATATTTTTCAAACAAGCGTAATAAAAAAAAAACTGGTTGCAATCAAATATTTACGTCCGAGTAGATACAAGTGCTGATACTAAAACAATGGTTGCATACAATATTAATTAGTTACAATGGTTTACAAATTAGATTTAACAAACAAAATAGGCTCAAGCCAATCGGAAACAATATATTCACATGAAAAAAATATGACGACTTTAAACATTTCTCATGTTAACCCCTCTTGTCTTTTTGGGAGATATTTCTTCTAGAAAACAAATAACCGTAGAGCCTTTTAGGGAGATATCTCTCCCAGTCCGAAATGGACTGATAAAAGTCATGTTTTCTCATTTTGTACTATTGTAATGAATATAATTTAAACTGTACTAGAAAGAGACAAAACACGCTTTTTATTGCCATTTAAAAGTTTAACATGTACTTTTAAGAAAATTGTCATTTATTACATAAGGGGTTAAAATATCAATGTCACGTTTACATTCATTTCCTAAGCTATGTAAGCGAGGAATTGGCGAGTTTGCTTCATAATTTGTTTGCGTAAGGTGACATTGTAAAGTTTAGCAGACGAACGAAAACTTGAGCTAAATTCGGACAGACGGAAACACCCACAACACAATTCTATTGGTTTACCTCTTCAGTGGGAAAACCACATGAAATTTTATAGAACACGCCTTCTCGGATAATATCGATAATTAAATTACATGGAAGAGTTATTAAACACATATTATTACTATAATATACAGTAATAATATTATTAAGTATGTTAGAAGTAATAGTGCGTCAACACGACTGGTTTGCCCAGTACTGAAGCCACCGCGTCGAAAGGCCTCCGACCATTCTTTCCTTACATCGAGCCCATTGTTTCATCCCTTCTCGCGTGCTTCCTTAAAAATCACTTTTTTGTAAGTGTTTAGCTTGACTGATAAATATAGACCCGATGGCACGATGACGGAATCAAATCAGATTATTTCTGTAAAATTTCCCCAAAAATACGGTAGCGGAATAATTCTTTTACTCCATGTACACTTCCGAGAACGAATTAATATTTTTTGTATCAAAACACGTTTTGATATTTACCAAAGGGTGAAATTCAAAAATGTTTCTGTTTTTTATGTTGGCTTTATTTATACGGTACCCAAAGCACGAAATTTTCTACCGATTTCAGGCATTTAAAGGAAAAATTGGGTAAATTTTTTTTCCCGATATTCTGGAAAGTAAATTATATTTGACCGAGTTTGAGAACTAAATTTATCAAGGCAAATCAAGATGTTCCAGAGAACAAAAATAATTTCTTATAGCATTTTTAGCAAATTTAAACTCATCTAGAGAATTACTATGAACACAAACTTAATTATTTAATATATCTCTAAATGATATATTACGTATAACAGAAAGGGCCACAAGTTTTACCAGATATAACTAACTACATGATCAAATTATCATTTTTTTTAAGTTTTAAGGTTTTATTGGTGGACCTAGCACATTTTTTTAAATGCGATCAGTTATTTTTTTCTGTGTTTTTAAACCTTCATATGAAGGTACATTCAATTTCTCCTGTCAAATACAATAAAAAAAAAACTTCATTAGAAAAACGTAACAAGAAAAATATTCTCCTTTTTCATTATTTTACCATTTAATAGATATCACGAATTAATAGTTGGATGCCTATTAATAAATATTGTTTTTCTGTCGAGTTTAGTTCAATTTGACTTATTCTCAAGTTCCTCTACAAAAAGTCTTTCACTGCCAAACATTGGCCCATCGTCTAACTATAAATTTAATTTAAATCAATTTTAATAATGTTATTATTAAGTTCTGCAACTATTTTTAGTTTTTATTATTGTGACAGCTGTTTTTGCGTTTAATGCCATTTTCAAACTATGGTTAATCGACATTGTGACGACTTATTTATATGATTTTATTTAAAAAAAAAGGGAAGTAAGCTATACATAGGAACATTTTAATGCCTTTATACAGTAAATAATTGGGATATATATACAGGTTGAGTTTTGCATCTTTTTTAAGTCCAATATCTTATTTTTTCTTGTAAGATGTATGTGGAAGTCTATATTATTATGTAGTTTCTAAAGAAAGGTTGACGGTATTTGTTGAAAACTTAACGAAAAAGGCCAGTGAAAATTAAATATTATTTATGTATTAATATATTTTAAATAGGCTTATTTTTAAAAGTTATACAGGAAAAAAATGCAAAAAGTGAGGTTATGTCTACCAGCTAATTGACTGTAGTAATTATTTTTAGCAAGTGAAAGCAACGTAAGAATACTGATTGATAAATAAGCCAAGACGAATTCGTCGCGCTGAACAAATAAGGGACGAAGAGGGAATTATCATGAAAATGTAATAAAACACTTACGTAAATGGAAGAAAAAGTCGGTGACATTCCGGAAATACTTGAGTCATTCGAATACTAGTCCAGTAATGTTAACATATAAAAAATATACTCTAAATTAGTGCCACGAATTAAAAAAAAAATCAATGTGATTAAAGCATGGAGTGTGTTTCCAGATAGTTAGTAATGAAATATTCTTAGAAACGATTTATTTTAACAGTTTTCAATATCAATTGCCCATAAGAGATTTATTGTAAAAAGAAAGAATTAACGCTCGCCAAAAACAATTGTTAAATAATGCATGGGGATATTCACTGACAGGTAATTTAAAAAAAATGTATCGCTTTATTTATCTTTGTTTGTAACAAGCCCCATAAATTTAAAATACTTGGGGGGGTATTAAAAAGCCAGAGAATATATTGGTAAGATTGATGGCGAGTAACGTCTGTTTTCAGCGTTGATGTGAATCGTTTCCTTATTCGAGGGAATGTAAATAATGTGTCCAACGTTACGCCCGAATGGAAATCACATTGTTACTACCGTGAATCGCGCTGATCCGTGGAAAAACATGCAGTCTTTTCGTCAACGTAATGTTATTTTTTTTGAACGATTGCCTTCATAACTCAGAAGAATAATTTAAATGTATATTTATTTTTATGTCTAACTACAATAATTTAATGATTAGTCAGGGGGTTGCGGGTTAGATTCCCGTTGCAGAAAATATCACAAATCGATAACTGTGGAAATTGAATGCCTTTCATACATTTTTTTAAGCGTCGTATATAGGTTGGTATAATCCTCTTCTAGTCAAATCCTCCGTAATCGTACAAGCTACATTCAGCTTATTATGATTTAAGTACGGAGAAAATACACATTTTCAATTTATTTGTATCCCGAAATTTGGATTTTACCTTAAAAAAACTTGTTTATTTATTTTTAGTAGATTCAAAAATACCATTGTAAACCAATATTATTATCGAGTTTACAGATGTGGAACAAAGAAAGACACGGTGAAATAGAAATGGTAAAAATATACGGGCACAAGTAGTAGCAATAACACATCGTAGAAGTGAGAAAATACCAAATAATCTGTATAAAACATGCATGAAATGCCATTATTGTATTACGACGGCATCCAACTAGATAAAGTTGATAGGAAAATACAACAAAGTAGTTGTGTACGGAGGTCAGGTTTACAACTGTTTTGTGACAATCGTCAAAAAATTGTCGCTAAACTGTCTGCATGCGACTTTAAAAATGTCAATGGTCAACGCAGGATCGTACAGTTAAGATACCTTATGAGATTGTGGGTTCTATTAAGCAGAACTTCTCGCTTTCGAAGCATAAAAAAGTGCATGAGATCTCCCACGAGCATACTTCTTAGGAAGGTACAAGTTAACCTCATTCAACATCTTGTATGTATATACTCGTACATATAAGTAGGTGCGTTGCCAAATTGGGTGTCGTACATATTTGCCTGCAGCGGTTGCATCGATGAATGACGTACCTATGATGTTCATGGTGATTTCTTAACAAAAGCCAAATGAGCCGATACAAATGATTGGTGTAATAATTTTACTATAAAAATGAAGGGGTTGTACTTTAATAATATTGAGTTATATGTTTATTGGGAGAATAATTGCTACCACATCATTTCCATACAGTTATCGCCGCAGCGGCAGTTCTGCAGTGAATAACTAATCGGTCAATTTTATTTGCACACTGGTGCTCATCAGCCCTCTAGAAAAATGCAATAAATAATATTTGCGTTCTTTTAGCAGATTGGTGGGGAATCCTTTTCGCCCAAAGGCCATATCGATATTTGTATCACTTACGAGCTGGACATATACGTGCTTGTGTATGTCCGGTACATAAAAATAGCCTATTGTATTGGTTGTACATTTATTTCAGGAATTTTTAAACCGAGGAACGCATCCGGGGTACGGCTTTGGTAGCTAGCGGGCAACGAAAGATAAATCAATAATGGCAGATGGGCGAATTTCGATTAAAATACTAAATGACAACTGGCTTTTCCATGGTGAAAGTTGTATTAAAACGTTAACTAATTGCCGAATCATTGCAGTAACCGGAAAGGTTTCCCTTTGATTACAGCGGGATGTGATTTCGTTAACACAAAAAAAACGAATTTGAAAAAAATAAAAATATTATTTTCCTCTGAGAAGGTTAGCATTTTAGAAATAAGCCTACTTTAGATAGTACAAAAAAATGTTTATATTTGTTTCGATTAGCTGAACAGAGCGACGAGTACAATATGTTTGACATGTAAAAGCATATATCTAAATAATTCGAAAGAAAAATAAGAAAAAATATCTACCGACGAATTGAAAAAAATATATGTTTTGGATTTGTTTGACATGTAAAAGCATATATCTAAATAATTCGAAAGAAAAATAAGAAAACATATCTACCGACGAATTGAAAAAAAATACATGTTTTGGATTTGTTTGACATGTAAAAGCATTGTAACCGACGTGATCGTTTGATCGTAATTATCATGATTCTTAGGATTCCAATTTTGCAACATTATGTTTATCATTGTACTTCGTGATTTGTATTGTACTATTGGCATTGTATCTTATGTAAGATTTGTTTCATCTCATAGTGTTATCGACGTGATGGAACCACACGGGAATTTCCATAATAGATTGACTCCGCGGGAGCCCAGTACCGTGTGGCAGACTTTCCTATCACTTCGATAACACATCCGACCCCGCGACAGCACGATACCGTGTTGCGGGTTTTCGACAATGCAACTAACCCCGTGGCAGCATAGTACCGTGCACGGACCCCTTATTTACATGTCTGCCTCAGCAGCGCCCCTAGTGTAGAAAACTTGTATCACTTTGTAATGATATAAAAGCGAAAATTTCCGAAAATAAAACCAGTCACACTCGGACGAGCAATCGTGACTCGTACCCAGTCACATCTTGTAACCATACAAAGTCTTTCACTTCTCCTGCCTCCCACCTGAAAGATTCCTGGACCTGCCTCAAGGATAGTCGGCCCCGTACCTCCAGAAGCATAGAAAGTGGCTTCATCCAGCACCCTACATGTTTACAGTCTTGTAACGACAATGGTCGCTTACAAGTGGTCCTCTCGAGCACGGATCAAGTCACATAGTGATCCCCGGACTACGGATCTAGTACCCAGCCGCTACCCAGGTGATCTAACAAGATGTCACTGGCCGTTACCCAGAAGTGTACGGCCACACAAGGCGCCCCACAACGCTCCACACAAGGCGCCCCACAACGCTCCACACAAGGCGCCCCACAAGGCTTCACACAAGGCGCAGAGTACCGGCTTCCAGCATCCCACGTCGCGATGCACGGCCAAACGACCCCTCTGCAGCCCTGTCAACCGCAGCCCACAAACGCGAACGCGACATTCCTGGGTCAAACTACAACGGATGACTCGGCGCGTCGAACCCAAAATTGGGCGAAGAACAGAGCGGACCCGCTCTCCCAGATTGCTGCATTAATGATGGAAGCATTCCGCACATTACAAAATGGCGGAACACAGTGGCCGCAGTCCGAAATACCCGGCCCGGCACGACCCGCAGCGCTCGACACGTCATACGCCGGCGGAGCTACATCGGATCTCGCTTTCCACGGCCACGAGCGAAATAACGATAGCCGCCACCACGCTGTAGGGCCCGGTCTTGCGCCCCCTACCCCCGCAGCGCCCGGTGCATTACATGGCAGCCCAGCTGCTTACAACCTCACTCCCCGAGGGCTCGAACGGAATGACGAGAGTTACAATTCTGTAGCGCTCGGCGCTACAGTCTCTGGCCCCGCACCCCTCGGCCCGGCACCCCTCGGCCCGGCACCCCTCGGCCCGGTTACCGCCGACCCAGCGACACACGTTCCCGAACAATCAAGTACGGCCGCCTGTTATGCTAGAGCACGAGCTGTTACGGCAGCGGCTCTAGCCACAAATACCGACACGACACGGAGCACAGTAGCCTCTGCGGATTCCAAGAAAGAAATAATCCGTCAGATGCGAGAAGAGTTGCAAGAAATAAGAAAACGAAACAGGCAGATCGAGCAACTGATCGCCGCGTCTGGGCTCCCTTTGCTGCTGAGCACTGACACAAACCCGGAAGTGCGCAGCCTTGCACCGCCCGATCCCGAAGTATCCGGCGCTGCACATGGCCCTGCTATAGGCGGGCCCCGTCACAACAACTGCTGCCCTGAAGTCTGCAGCTGCGCATTGCCTGACCCTGAAGTGTCTGGCTCTGCTCACGGCCCTGCTATAGGCGGGCCCCGTCACAACAACTGCTGCCCGGAGATGCGCAGCCTCGCACCGCCCGATCCCGAAGTATCCGGCGCTGCACATGGCCCTGCTATAGGCGGGCCCCATCTCCACAACAATCACTGCTGCCCTGAAGTGTGCAGCTGCGCATTGCCCGACCCCGAAGTGTCTGGCTCTGCTCACGGCCCTGCTATAGGCGGGCCCCGTCACAACAACTGCTGCCCGGAGGTGCGCAGCCTCGCACCGCCCGATCCCGAAGTATTTGGCGCTGCACATGGCCCTGCTATAGGCGGGCCCCATCTACCCAATATTGTCTGCTGCCCTGAAGTGCGCAGCCTCGCACAGCCCGACCCCGAAGTGTCTGGCCCTGCTCACGGCCCTGCTATAGGCGGGCCCCATCTACCCAATATTGTCTGCTGCCCTGAAGTGTGCAGCTGCGCATTGCCCGACGCCGAAGTGTCTGGCCCTGCTTACGGCCCTGCTATAGGCGGGCCCCATCTCCACAACAATCACTGCTGCCCTGAAGTGTGCAGCTGCGCATTGCCCGACCCCGAAGTGTCTGGCTCTGCTCACGGCCCTGCTATAGGCGGGCCCCATCGACATGACAATGACTGCCGCCCTGAAGTGTGCAGCTGCGCATTGCCCGACCCCGAAGTGTCTGGCTCTGCACACGGCCCTGCTATAGGCGGGCCCCATCTACATGACGATTATTGCTGCCCTAAAGTGTGCAGCCTCGCATTGCCGGACGCCGAAGTGTCTGGCCCTGCTCACGGCCCTGCTATAGGCGGGCCCCATATACACAACGATGACTGCTGCCCTGAAGTGTGCAGCTGCGCATTGCCTGACCCCGAAGTGTCTGGCTCTGCACACGGCCCTGCTATAGGCGGGCCCCATCTACATGACGATTACTGCTGCCCTGAAGTGCGCAGCCTCGCACAGCCCGACCCCGAAGTGTCTGGCTCTGCTCACGGCCCTGCTATAGGCGAGCCCCATCTACATGACAACGACTGCTGCCCTGAAGTGCGCAGCCTCGCACAGCCCCACCCCAAAGTGTCCGGCTCTACACGCAGCCCTGCTATAGGCGGGCCCCACCGAGGAGACAATAATTTCTGCATTGAAGTGTGCAGCTTTGCACTGCCTGACCCCGAAGTTTCCGGCTCTGCACGCAGCCCTGCTATAGGCGGGCCCCACCGAAGAAACGATAGCTGCCGCACTCAGGTGTACAGCATCACACCATCCGGCTACAGACCCGATCCCGCAGGATTATACGCGGATCCCAGAAGCCCCGCTGTCTTCTCAGGTGACGCGACATCGCCCCGGCTATTATTCCCGATGGGGGGAGCGTTTCCGGCCGCCGTGGACAACGACGAACACGTCTGGATGAAAACAAGTCCAGTTTCACTGCACGGGGGGAGTGTAACCGACGTGATCGTAATTATCATGATTATTAGGATTCCAATTTGGCAACATTATGTTTATCAATGTACTTCGTGATTTGTATTGTACTATTTGCACCATATTGTGTACCATATTTATAACATTTGTTTATCTCATAGTGTTATCGACGTGATGGAACCACACGGGAATTTCTTGACTCCGCGGGAGCCCAGTACCGTGTGGCAGACTTTCCTATCACTTTTTTTTTTTTTTTTTTTGATTTTATGGATTCTTTCGTAATCCTCTAACTAACTAGGGCTTTGCAATACCCCTCATGATCTAACTGACTAGTACTGCGGCTCTTTGGCCTTATTACTATTACCATCTGATGGTTTTATTTACTTGACTGAGTTTATTTTACATTACGTGTATTTTTAGGGAAAAGATCTTAACTGGATAAAAAACCCTAAACAAAGAAAAAAAGAAAAATCAAACATTTAGTTCTGAACTATTTACTCAGTTTTATCTTTTAGATTTTACTGAAGTTAAATATTTTATTTGTAGGCTGCCTTCTCTCTGCATTCTGCTGCCCTATTTCTGTGGAAAAAAGTTGGGAAAAAAGCATCTTTTCATTTCGTTGTCTTCATCCTTTTTCATTTATGTGGTCCTAGATTCCTGTGGGAGAAAAAATAGGAAAAAAGAGCATTTATTATTTAGTCATTTTCTTCACTGCCGCTGTTGCCACTGTGATCGTCCTCATGGAACTTTAGTATGAGATGTTTTGGCATCCTATGTCGATAGTGGAATGCGAGATCCTGCGGCGAGTTGTAATTGCCCAGCCCTTTAATAAGTGGATTTTCCCGGTTTAGGGTGTTATAGAATTTTGTAGTGAGTTGGTAGGTATATTCTTGCAGTGTAGGAATGTTTTCTTGTATGTGTAAGTGTTTGAGATTTGTGCGTAGTGGAGTATTGTAAGTGATTTTAATGCATTTATTCTGTGTGACTTGTAATTTATTGTAAGTTGTGTGTGCAATGTTTCCCCAAACCGGTATGGCATAAGTAAGGGTCGGCCTTATCAGACTGAAGTACAGGTGTATTTTCCTTCTCGTAGATAGCAAGCTGCGTCTGTTGAAAATCGGGCTGATCGCGCCTATAGCGTTTTGTGTTTTTGCTCTCGCTTTTTCTATATGCGATTTCCAATTTAGGCGGCTGTCCATGGTGAGTCCTAGGTACTTAACTTCGGATTTCCATTCGAGTTCTTCTCCACCCATGAGTATTTTAGTATGCGGAATTTTTGTCTTGGTACGGCGCGTAAATGTTATTGCCTCTGTTTTCGCATCATTTAATTTTAGTCTCCACTTTTTGTAATAATTTGTGAGCGTGTTTAGGCCTTCTTGTACATAGGATGCTGCCATTTCAGATTTTCTTGATGATGCGTAAAGGGCTACGTCGTCGGCGTACGCCGCTTTCTTGCATTTTTCATTTAGTGGAGGTATGTCGTAAGTATATAGGTTGAAAAAGTGCGGTCCGAGTAAACTTCCCTGCGGGACTCCTTTAGGTATTTCTCGCCTTGTGGATAGTGCGTTGCCCACTTTGACTGTGAAAGTTCGGTTTTCTAGGTATGATTGCGCGATCCTGATGATGTAGATCGGCGTGTTGGTAATGTACATTTTGTATATTAATCCTTCCATCCATACGGTGTCGAACGCTTTCTCTAGGTCGAGTAATGCCATCACAGTATATCTGTTGTTATTAAATCCTCTAGTAATGTGTTCCGTGACACGCGTGAGTTGGTGGATCGTAGAATGATTTCGTCGGAAACCGAACTGTTCGTCAGGAAGGGTCTTATATTGATCGTGATGCGGTAGATATCGATTTAATATTATTTGTTCTAGAATCTTGCTGAGCGTTGGTAGTAGGCTGATAGGGCGATAGTTTGACGGATTTGTGCGATCTTTTTAGGGTTTATGAAACGGCAGTACGCAGGCATTTTTCCACGATTCTGGGAAGTGGCCGAGTAGTAGGCAGGCGTTAAATATTTTCGCGATGTATATCATCGCTCTCTGCGGGAGGTGTTTTAGCAGGACGTTGCTTATTTGGTCTTCGCCTGGGGCTTTGTTGCTTTTTAGGTACTTTATGATTTGGGCCACTTCCTTCGGAGTGCTAAGTTTTATAAGCTCCGTATCTGTTTGCGTGCGTTGCTGTAGTTCTTCTATCGTTTCGGATACTAGGTTGTTGGTTTCCGTATCTTCCATCCCATTTGTGGTAGCGAATGCTTTTTCAAATCCGTCAGCCAGCGTGTTAGCTTTTTCTTCATCTGAGAGCGCCAGGATTGGTGATTCAGGCCACTTGAGGGGCGGTATGCTATTATCCTGGTACTTTAGTGCTTTGGCCATTCTCCATATTGAATTATCCTGAGTACTGAGGGATTCTACCTTTTTTGACCACAGAGCTTTTTTCAGCTTCGCAATTTCTTCCTTTATTTCTTTACCTAGCGAATTTACGGCCGTCTTGAAGCATCTTTCGCGGGTATTTTGGTAAATTCTGCGTAGTCTGTTTTTTTCCGTGATCAAAAACTTGATGTGTGGTGTGAGTTCTATTGCGAATGGTTTTATCGACTTATTTTTGATAAATTTATCTCGAGCTTCTTGTATAATTTGTGTTAGTAATTTAACTGCTTCGTTAATGTTTTCTTTTGTTGTGAGAGTCTCAGATGATAGATAAATTTTTTCATTTATAAATTCCTTGAAACCTTTCCAGTCGGCGTTTTTGTAATCGAGTTGTGTCCTTGTTATTCTCCCTTGATTACCGCCAATAGAGAAGCTCACGGGTAGGTGATCGGAAGATAGTTTGTCTAGAGTTTTCAGGGGAGATATCGATGTTACGTTTTTTGCCAGTGCAATATCGAGAGTGCTTGGATATTTCGATCTCGTGTTGTAGTATGTTGGTTTGTCCGGTGCGAGTAACTTGTAATCGTGGCTCTCTAGGTGTTTAAATAAAATGTTTCCATTTTTGTTGGCTCTGAAATTATTCCAGTAGCGATGTTTAGAGTTTAGGTCGCCGCCGATGATTACTTTCGTACCTAGCGCAAGCAGCTTGTTAAGATCACCTCTCGTGATGTTGTTTTGGTTTGATGGACAATATGCTGATACAATGATGTGCATCTGGTTATTTATCTCCATTCTGATAACTGTAGCTTCCATATTTTCTAGTACTGGGGTGGGTATTCTTGTTGTTTGGAGGCCTTCTCTGGTGAGGATAGCTGTACCGCCTGCACTTTTAAATCTCCGGTCTGTTGTTGTGACACGGTCATTTCGATGTATTACAAATCCTGGTACTCTCAGTCTAGTTTGTTCATTCAAGTGCGTCTCGCTGACTAGTACTATATCAATCTGTAGGCTGTTGGACAGGTCCAATAGCTCTTCTGTCTTGGCTCGGATGCTGCAAGCATTCCATATCAGGAGTTTTAGTTCCGGAGCGTGGCTATCCATTTATGGTCTCCGTGAGTAGTTCCATGAGGACGATCATTTTTTCTGTCTTCGAGGTGCAAGTTGCGAGTCTTCCTCGCACCCTGATGAGTCCTCTCAGGAGAGACATTATGTCTTCATCATCAGTGTTATTTGGTGCTGGCCTTTGTCTGGGCTCTGGCTCAGGCAGGCCTCTTTCTTGATGTTCGGCGGGATGGTTTGGTACCACTCCGCTCGCTACGTTAGCCCAGGATCGACCATCTGTTCTGGTCGTTGCTGATTGAGGCCTAGGCTCTGGGAGTCTGCGCCTTTGGGCATTTATTTGCCTCTCTTGTAAGGCTGCGATGTATGCCACTCTCTTGGGGCATTCGCTGTAATTTGCAGGGTGTGCTCCCCCGCAGTTGCAGCATGTGGCCGGTTCTTCGCGTGTTGTTTTGGCGCATTCTCCAGTGGCGTGCGCTCCATCGCATTTAACGCATCGAGCTGTGTGGGCACAATTTCTGGACCCGTGTCCGAAATTTTGGCACCTGTGGCATTGTGTGCCGTATTGCAGGTGCTTGCTCCTGTATTTGGTCATCGTGATCCTGCAGTGACACAGGTAGATCACGGCAGTCCTCAGGT
>JAHDVE020000825.1:0-41814 GCA_022606495.2 Halesus radiatus
TTCAATATCAATGCTTTATACTATTTAAATTAAAGTCTTGAATGATATTTCCATGTTACTTGGTATCATTTTGTATGAGTTTTGAATATTTAATGAAATCAATAAGAACAAATGTTTTTTTATAAAAGATAAATATTGATTCTTAATGTTATAAATATCTTATGTCTTATAATTTTATTAATATTATAAATATGTGGATATTACTGGACTCCTTTAGGAGTCTATAAACTAAATAATCAAAAATCATGTCGTTTCCGTGGTAATGGATGGTAGTAGAGCACATCCCTTTCAACAGCAATCATTAAGATCTCTTGACCTACGATGGCGCCAGATGTACATGTCTTTAGATCCTCCCCTTGATAGTCTTGTTGTATAGGTCTGGGTATCTAAGTTAGAAACAACTTGTGATAGATATTTAAAAAAAATTACGAGCTTATTATAAATATTTCTAAGAAAACTAAGCAAATTTGTATTTATTAATTTTTGTGTTCTTGGTATTATTAATTTCTATTATTATTGATTATACTTTTTTTTCTGGACATTCATAAATAATAAGGAAGATAAAATAAGAAATGACATCAACAAAAATGACTGGAATAACTTTCATCGTCCATTAAATCGTGGCTTGTGATTTCTTCTGTTTATGAGGCTGTCGTTGACCTGGACCAACTCTCGTTCAAGTGTCTCCTTCCTGATCAGCAACTTCATTGTATCGTTCAAATTTATTAAACTATTGTTTTTCTAATGGGCGCAATGGCCAGTCGACTTTTCCTTGGGTCTGGGTTTCGACTCTTTGACGATATTGCGAGCTGATATGCTCGCATTAGAATTAGTGACTTTACTTTTTTTGGAAATGGTACGAACATTCTTCGACTTCGAACAGGATTTTCGGGAACTTATAATTGGGACAGACTCTTGGAAAGAGATTTTGCTGACAATGTTTTTCAAAATATTTTGGACGTTGTTCCTGTCTTTAGAGTAGTTGGGACTGATAACCACAATGTTATTAATCGTCGGTCTTTCCTGCTGAGGAAAAATCGCCAGTTTTTCGTGCTTGTTAAGGCATAGTTCTGAGTAATCGTGCCTTATTTGGTCCTGGGAAAGTTGATGGGAATCCGAAGTAAGACTCAATTCGGCCATTCGGTTCAGGTAGTTTTACTTTTGCTTGCGACTTTTTTCAATCAGCCGTTGTATTGCAGTGTTTTCGTTTTGTTTATTGTACTTACTTGAGGATTGTATGCATATTCTATTGCCATTCTCTACCAATATTTCAGCCTTTTTTCGAAACGGTTCCTTAAACTCATTGTCGAAACTAGTTCCGTTAGACTCGGGCCTTTCTTTTTTGTTATTTTTATCAAAGTGGATGTTTATATTGCAAGGGCTCAATTAACTCAATATTTGATTTTTGTATGGTTTTTCAATTACAGGTGAGGTCGTTGTCGTGGAGATGTTGCGAGAGGGTTTGATAATTGCCGATGCTCTACATAAATTTAATTTTGGAAACTCCTCGATGATAATGCTTTGATCAGTATTGTTATTAAAGGTGTCAAAGATAGGCTAAACAGGTTGGTAATCATCAATTGGTTCGAATTGGCATTTGCTAGACATTTTTCTCGTATGGTAAGTTTGGAGGCTATATTTAGGTGTGAGACGTTATTTGGTCGTAGAGCATGGCGATGGCATAATAATAATAATCAACTAGGTCAAGTCCTTGACAATTTTTTTTAATTAGTTTTGATTTTAATAAATTCTACTGGCTATAAACTAAACAAATATCCTATTAAATTTTATCTTAGTTGGCTCTACAATGATTTAAAATACATTATAATTGATGATAGGCAACTATCATTGATTTAAATTTTTAAATTTGAATAATTAATTTGAATAAATAATCAAGTTAATCAAACTATTCAGACGAAAAGAGATCCTATATATTGCTTTCGTTTATTAAATTCGGGAATATCATATGCTAGAAACTACTTGAGCGTCCCTTCAAAGCATACGTTCTCCTTGGTAGCAAGCAGATGGTGTTTATTATCTACATAGACATATGCCTTGTCATCCTCAAACAGCCAATGCACTGTCTGATCGCTCAATCGGAATATACAAATGTTGAGATGTTTTCGTGACTTTTTTATATAGTAATTTGAAGCAGTATTGTTGTTCGTGTCATTCTATTGATAGTTTAGCAGTGTATGATTTTACTTATCAAGACTCCTCTTCCCACTTCCTTTGAGTCCAAATATTCTGATTTGTTTTTCGATATTACAAAAGTTTTGAGTAAGTTCTTGAAGTTCGAGCTTACGGATGCAGTCTTTCCCTTTTGGATTTGAGGCCTTGATAACCATATTATACTCGTAACTGTTTAGTTTGAGTCCAGTCCGCACAATGGAATTTTCGTTAGGACGCAGAAAGCCAATATTCCCATTGGACAGTTCATATAAAAGCCCAAATTGAGATTCTTAATAGCGAATAACTCTGACTTGATTATCGAATTTTTCATTGTTAAGTATGATATTTTTCAACTCATTAGATTCCTTCGCGAAATATTTATTGTTTGGTTGGTTTCCAACTGTGTATAATATATTTTATTTGTTGATATTTGATTTTCTGGCCTGGTTGGTTTCGGTAGTTTTGAGGACTCTTTCAGGACCTTACATAGCCAAAAACATAAAATTCGAGTTCAAAATCCCATCCAAGTTCATCCTTTTGCAGGGGTCAGACTCTAGGATAGCGTTGATAAGCTACTTGGCTTCACAAGGAACCTGGGGATCGTCTTTGCACTTATAGGACAAGGAGGTAATTTTACTATATATTTATTGGGTCTAATTCGAGGCGAAAGGGAGAACACCATAGAAAAGTGAGTATATTATCACACCGATTGCCCAGTAGTCTACTTCGTAGCTATATGTATCTCCATTCAAGAGTTCTGGGGCGATGTAGTTGGGAGTACCGCATAAGGAACGCTTTCTTTACGATTCAAAGTTAAGCTTCGTAGAAATACCGAAATCACCAATTTTGATGACGTATTTATCTCCGAGAAAGATGTTCGCTGGTTTTAGATCGCGGTGTATAATTTGCTGAGAATGAATGTACTTGAGTCCGTTACATAGACCCCATAGCACTTGTTGGACTTATTTTACATTGAGTTTTCGACGGGCTTTTAAATAATCATTCAAACTCTATCATTATATTTATTTTAGGTGATAATATAGTCTCCATATATTTCTCTATATATTTATGGATTTTTACTTTTTTAATGCACAACTCGAGCACAATGTAAACAAAGTCTTCATCCTCGAAACAGTCAATGAACTAGACAATATTCTCATGTTTAAGTCTTTTGTGCAAGTAAATTTCAGAATTCATCTATAAAATAAACACACTTCATAAAAAATAAGAAAAAGAAGAAATATTAAATAATGAGCCATAATCAAAGGATTTTGTTGTGAACAAGTTATCAAATTATTTTGATTATTTTATAGATCATAAAAAAAAATTACCTTCTGTTTCCATTTTCCCTATGACAAGATCAATTTCTCGACCATTTTGATCGCGTATTATTTATTGGTCTAAATGTTGCGAAATTGGAGGCAAGTCGAAAATGAACCTAAAATTAAAAACGAAAATAATAAATAATAAATTTTAACTCCTATTTTCTAAAAAATTAAAGAATTATATTGGTCAATTAAGCAGTATTCTCAGCCAAACATCACTGAGACTGAACTTATTAAAATAACAGGGTGTAATATTTTTCTGGTCTGAATCAAATGATATATTGATATGTTAATGATTACCCCTGCCCAAGTATTTAATGTAGGTATATTGCTTTTTAGCGGTGACTCCTCCTACGGCCGTAATCTTCTGCTCAATAGGATGGGCTATCTTTGCTCTGATCTTCTGCGATAGATGATATTCACTAGCCATAATATTTTCTGAATCGTTATTTAACTTCTTGATGAATTATATATAATATGTTTTTAATCCGAAAAAAGGAATGATATTCTAAAAAAGAAATATTGGATTTTTTCTTTTTTTATATGTTTTTTTTAATTAAAAGTAATCAATAATGGTTCTGCCAAAAATTTTCTTTTTTTGAAAATCGCGAGTAATTATTCTCCAGATAACATCCTTTATAGTATGGTATTAAAAAAATATATTTAACAAAAGAAAGAATAAAATATCATTTCAAAGTTATTCGAATTTGGCGAATATGTGCTCCCAAAAAAATAACAGAAAACCTAGAGAAATATAGTTAATTCATTATATAGTTAATTTATCATAATTACAAACTAAAAACTAATAGTAAAAAACTATAAAACAGATAATAAAATGGAGAATAAAAATACTGAATATTGTTTATAATTTCAAATCAATTAGCGAGAAAATATGCATGCATGCATGCATTTATATTTATATTTTATATATATTAATTCAATATCAATGATACGAAATCTTCAATGATATTTTTTTTTATAAATTCAATTATCTTATTGCCAATATCGCTCGAGCAAATATAATTCATCTTAATACAAACATTATGTAAGTCAAAAGAAAGCTGACCCAAAAAAACGCCAACGGAGTCAAAGAGTTTCACTACGAAGCAGAAGCCAATGGAGAGTTCAGAAAAGGAATGGAGGATTGTACAATAAATACTTACGGCATTCATAATTAATACCGATCCCATTTTTATTATTTATATTAATCAGATACAATTGTCTGTGACAGATATCTGGACAGCTGCGCCAAATCTATTCTTTTCGGAGTGTTCGATGGGCATGGGGGAAGTCTTGTCAGCTAGTATCTATCAAAGCAATTCCCTACTGTAACTTCCATTCATTTCTCCTAGATAATCAATCCTAACAATTAAATATATTGATCCTAAAAATTAAATTGCCTAGTATTTTCAACGTTAGTATAAAACTGGAAAAAAGAATGCAAAGCAGGCTTTCTAAAACACCTACCAAATAGTAACCCTCATTTTCAGCATACCATAATCGTGAAAAAATATTCGAGGGGATGTCAACAAGATTGAAAAATAGCATCCCAATCATTTACAATCAATTCATAACAGAATACGACTTCTTCAAATCAAACAACATAAACAAATTATTTAATAGTTAGATAATAAACTGCGAAGCGAAATTTAACAGTCCACTAACATGGGTTCGACCGCGACTGTCGGACTGATATTGCTTGAAGAGTCAGCAAAAGTACTCTATATCAGCCATGTCGGAGATTCACTCGCCTACTTGTTCGACGACAAAGGGTCAGAGAAACTAACCCCAGAACATCGAGGAGATAACAGTAGCGAGGTGTAGAGAGTCAAAAAAGCAGGGGGAGCCATTATGTTTAACCGACTTGGCGGGGTTTTAGCAGTGACCCGCGCTTTCGGTGACTTTGAACTTAAGTAAAATCAAAATAGGTTTTTGCAAAGTTTATAATAACCACATCTATTCTTGATTGGAATGTAGAAAAATCGGTTTGACATCCGTGCCTGAGGTAAAACGTATAGAACTGCGACTACATCACAAATACTTAATAGTTGCAAGCGATGGTCTCTGGGACTATATCTCCCTGGTGGACATTCAGGCGGCGATCAAAGAAGAGTCGGAAGTGGAAGATATCACGAAAAGAATAATGAAAAAAGCCATTACCAATGGATCTACTGACAATATTAGCATTATTTGTTTAAAGTTATGAGATTATTATCAAATAAAAAAGTTCTTTTTTTTTAATGGACATGTCTTCATAGGAAAAATTTGGAATCCCTCCATAGGATAGAAGTAAAGAATTGTTTTATATTATTTTGGATTAACATCATAATTGTAAGGACACCCTTTACATTTATTAGATACTTTCTTATTTTTTAAGTTTTCAGGATTGTCTGACACGAAATAATGCTTCCAGTTATGCATTTCGTCTGCCTCGACAGTCCAAAACTATTTAGGTTTGTTTAAATTGTTCACCAACTCCAAAACGAATTGCGCATTGAAACCATTTCCGGGTTGATCATCATTATCTTTATCAGTATGGTCAGCTGATCTGCTTTATTACTTTTCAAGATTATCGAGCCTTTTAAGGGAGGGATCAATCTCTTACACATCGTTGACAGACATTATGTCCCACCTGATCTGTTCGATTTCATCAATGAGCAAAGGTCTGTCGAGAAGGCACTTATTTGTTATTTTATCGCGCATATGTTGTACTCTAACCTGCTTATCATTTTTCAAAATGTTTAAATGCCTGAATATTACTAGAACTTTGTTTGGCAAGTAATGCATCCGTGGGCAATCGAATTTGTAGTGGTATTAATTTGGACAGATGTCGCATTCGTAAAGTTATTAGCAGTTGACAAGTAGCTCTTGCTTGTCTTTGATGAGGCAGTAATGTTCGTAGTCGAGGGAGTTTTGTTTGAGTATGTTTACGAAATCATCATTTTAAAAGTGATACAAAATGCTGTAAGAAAGGCTTTTGACATTATAGGCGAGCCGTTTGGATTTTATAAAATTGAGGGTGAGAAGTTTTGATGGCTCATCTTCTTTGACTGAGAGCTTTTAAATTACGAGACCGCTCTGAATCAGACTGCGAGAAGTATTTCTGCGAATGGTTAGACCGAGAGTGCCGTTTTGAATGATAAGGAGTTTTGCTTCTTGGTCCTTCTTGAAGATAATCTCCTAGGGGTGTGTGATCATTCTTTGAATATTCTCTGCCATCGCGTGCTGGCTCATATTTGTCATATCCTTGAGGAACGGGATGTGGGAGAACAACTTTCTGTTTATCTCCTTTAAATATTCCTTTTTCAGTAAAGAAGGAATAAAGGTCAGAACCGAGTCCTCTTCTTTAAAGTTGAACTTATTACTTATGAGAAAGGATTATTCGATATAGTTGTTAATCTTGTTTTCTAGCTCGTCAGAAAGGCTGTTAGCCTTGCTCATCAGCTGAAAGGTCTTCATATTCTTGTTTCTTTCTTTTGACTGCTGTCTTAGGTTGTTGACGAGATTGCCTACACAGTTGATATTGTAGGCCAGACTTATGCAGCTAATCATCTAAATGAATATAAGACACACTGCTTCTTAGTAGTTTGTGGCAGCAAAATCTCCATAGCCTACCGTTAGCATTGTTGTGGTGCCCCAGTAATATCCCCAAATGTATCGCTGACTCCATGGGGTGTTCTGCAGATTTTTAACTGTCAACCAATTGTAAGAGGGGTTGATCCATGGCATAGCGTTGAGAACAATCGAGAGTACATGTGCAAAGGTGAAGTTGGTTACGAACACGATAAACAAACTCCAATACTGTTACCTATTAAATGTTGTGATGTAGAGGTTTTCGAGCATTTCGAGATTCTTCAAACAGTCATCAAACTTTAACAAAATCAAGAATCGAAATATTTTAAACTCGAAGGCGTGGTTAGTCAAAGCTAAATCAATCATCACGAACAATAATACCATTGAGTCAAGCCAAAATTAGCTTTGAAAATAGGTTAAAGCGATCTCCTAAAGGGTAATCAGCGCATGGCCCTCCTCATACCTACGCATTGTAAGCCCAAAAATTATTTCGATAAATGAAACAAGTATTACTACAGTCTGGTTAACCTTCATGAAATCGCAATCCTCGACTTCTGGAAACACTGTGGATAAAGAGTACATGATGGCCAAGATAAACAGAGATAGTGAACTGACCAAAGCAAATAGGGTGGATTGTAGAGTAGAAAGAGTGTATCCCTCGGTATATCTGAACCACTGTTCCCAGGCATTGTCTGTTTTGAAATCATTGCTTGTTTCGAATTTGGCAGGCTTCTTCGGCAACCCGGCCCGCTTCAGTTTAAAGACAAAGTTTGTCACGAGACGTTGCACTTTATTTTTCCTGACCAGCTTCTTGAGCAGAGGCATCTATCTTTTCTGTGTGATTTATCCTTCTTTGCCTGTATTTATTTTTTTCGTTGTTATTTCGAATGGGAGGCGCTTTTTTTGAACGGGATTAATATGATCATTTGCTTGGCATAAAGTATATTTTTCGGGGAGGCGTTAAAGACAAGATATTCGAAATGCTTCGTCTGTCTCAAAACGAAGTTACGGCAACATATGCTATATTGTTTTGACAATAAAATAAATAATATTTTATTTTTATATTTTAATAGAATATGTCAATATGATCTTTTTTCCTTTTTTTCTCATTATTTCTAAATATTTTAACTTCTTATTTATCCATATGAATGTATTTTACTGCTCTTGATTGTCAGATTTTATATCTGAGAAAAAAAAATATATATTTAGTCAATTTTTTATCAAGGTAAGATATTACCACGAATTCTAGCAATACGAAGCGCAATGCGGTCCAAATTAGGACTTCGACTTCTTTCTCGCCTGTCGTTCGGCTAAGGACTTCGGCTGCGATGCCTTCTGAGTAAGGGCAGTTACTCTGATGAGCTGAGAGAACTTTCAATTGAAGAATTTTCAATCACTATTCTGTTCCTTTTCGAAACCGTTACTATTTTTTTAACCAATACTTTAGCTTAAGCCTCATTTTTCTCGCCAAGTACTTCTCTGATGATATTTTGAAATTTTTCGATCTGAAAAAACTCCCGAGAGGAAGTTAAGATCATGTCAAATATGATTTTACATCGACCCTCATTATCTTTTTCGAAACACCACTCATTCGAAAGTGCAGAAATCAATTCCCCAAAGTTTGTTAACTTTATCTCTTGTTTGAAAGATGATACTTGACTGAGAATCAAGGACTGTGTAGAGAATCGGAAATTTTGTTTCTTGACTGACTCTAGAAGGCTGGCTGTGGATTCCAGTTTTTTCACCATGTTTGACCATCCCTGCAGAGAAACCTCCAGTCGCTTGATGCGGTTCTTGGGAATTTATTCTCTGCAAATAGGACAATGAGAGAGCTTTATGAGACATGCACCGCAGATGTCGTTTTCGACGTGAGGATTCTCACAATACTTCCATTTGAAATAAGCGTTGGATTTGACTAGACAAACTATGCATTGGATCTGAATTGTTTTGAGATTTGGTTCGTAGGGGACGACAGTAATTACTTCAGAGATTTATATCTTGTCAGGTTTTTCAGATTGTTTTTGTTTTCGCCCTCTTTTGGCAACAACCACCGGTGGTTCCTCCAACGCTACCACTTTGGTCGAATTGCCCTTCAATTATCTAATCACGAGTGCCAGTTTTATCTTCGCCTCCATGAAGCCTGCCTGTTCCGAATCATCCTCCTGCAAGAGCAAAGTGCATTTTTTCCTCACTTATGAATTCTGGCATGCCAAAATGTAGTTCGTCATATTCGCCACATATTTATGAAACAATTATTATTGGTTATTATTTTCATGGAGATACTTCTCTACTGTATGGATGAAGGGAGTCATTGCTTCTTCCTTCAAAAGGCTAATTTTTTATCGGTATTCATCGATCTTCATCCCTAGTGATTTGATGGCTTTGACTTGGGAGCTCCAAGCCTCTCTGGAAGACACCACAATCTTTACATCTTTTAGTCTCAGTTTTTCAGCTTCACAATCGTGCCTGCAAAGTTTTTTCTGTGCTATTGAGTTTATGCACTTGAAACAGAACGACACGATGTGCATATTTGAGCAGAGTTCCCAGTCCAAAAGCTTCTAAGATTTCTCTTGACATGTTTAACAAGTCGATGTCTCAATATCAATTTGATTCATTTATCTATTTGTTTTTTTTAGCTGAAGGGAGCTGACAAGTAATGTTGATTAATAAAAAAAACTAAATGATAATATTATAAATTAAAATAGTAGATAATAAAAATATGAAAGACTTTAAAAGCAGTAAGATTTTTTTTTAGATTTTTGTAAGAGTTATTTTTTTAATTGATTCATGTAATTAAGAGAATGAAATTCAACATGTATGCAAATAATCTCTTTTATTAAGAATCTATAATCCTATTTTAAAAATATTATCTACATCGAATATCTAATATACATTTTTCCGAAATACTTGAGCAGAATGTTGTGAAAATATGTATACAATAGTGAATTTTAGGTAAATGAAAACACATAGTTCTTTTTGAAAGGTGATTTAAATAACGGACAGACATAATATATATTGCTTCCAGTCATAATCATCTTCTGCCTCTAGCCCTTTCGAATTTTCTGCCTTCGTGACGGACTCTGGGAGCAGAGTGGGAACCTTTTTGACCGGGGTATAAACCGAAATGTCTTTTAGCTTCTCTGTCTCTGGGGCCTCTCAACAGCAAAACATTCTTGCCAGTGGGAGCTCTTTGAGCAAGTTGATCAAAGGTAAGGCATTCACCTTTGTTGGCAACAATTCTGCTTCTGGCTTCGGTTGTGAACCTGAGAGCGCAGACCTTAAGTCCTTCTGGGACTGTCAAAAGTCTGTTGTCATTAGTGACAGTGCCAACGATGGCCACGATGTGGTCTTTGGCCTTGGCAGCGTGCTTTGAAATTCTAGAGATGGAGATGGGATATCTGTTGAGCCTGGATTGGTTGAGTCTTTTATGAATCACAGTGTTGAATCTGCTGTCGGTTCTTCGGGAGAGGAATGCGTAAAGCTGTAGATAGGATTGTTGAAGATAAGAATATTTGTAAGTTTGTGAGTTTTGATTGTAAAGATGGTATGTTGGTGGGGTACCTTGATGAGGAGCTTGAGGTACGCATTGGATGATTTGGTCTTTCTTATTCCTCTGTTGGGAATTCTGCCACCTTTGATTAAATCAATAGCCATTTGTTATTACTGGTGTAGATCTTGTTATTGGATATAATATATTTATTATAAAATATTAATAATGGATATTTATTAAATAATGATTAATGAATATATAATATATTAATTAATATTTAAATTAAATAGTCAAAAGACAATATTAGATCTTTTATTTCTCGATATTTTAGAATGAATCTGTCTGATGTTGGGAAACTTTGAGCAAAATCATTGTTTGTTTATCAATCAGCCATTTCTAAAAAATGATTTAGCCTCTTTTTATAAAAACTTGAATGCAAATAGCTACTATTTGTAACTAGATTTCTCAATTAATAAAAATTCACAGTTTCATACACTATATTAATTTGATAATGAATTTTAAATTCCATTTTACAAATAACTAATATTATACAAATTGATTTTTTATATATTAATTATAAGTTATTATTTTTAAAAAATGAACGGATTCGGATTTCCACAAACTAGTTAAACTAATATCTAAGGAATTGAAGGAGGAGGCCTTTGGAATCGGGATCAGTGCAGGCAATTAGCTCGGTATTCATTGAAGAAATCCTTGAAGACAATTTCCTTCCATCTTTAAACGATTGTTTTTTTTGTTTATTACTCAGCTCAGACGAATCATCGAAGCGTATGACGGCAACGGCGACGGTATTTGCGACTCCATAGATGTTGCAAAGTGGTTGTGTGATTGCTATCGAGGCATGAATAAAAACTTCAAACCGACTGCAACTGATATCGCTTCCTATGTGCAGTAAAAAATAATAATAAAAGATATGCTAATGGATCTAGAAAGATACACAGATAGAATTAGATCGATAGAGGATATAAATTTTGATTATAAATTCATAAGAGTCAATATTAACATCTATGTATAATCGTTATTCCTTTTTTGAACATAGGGTTGTTGATCGAAACAGAAGAGGAAAAATATCGTTCGAAGATCTATAAGCATTTATTGTTAAATACTTCTTAGGAGCTAACAAATTATGAAGAGTGCAAATAATTAGAAAGCAAAGTCAACTATAAAATGGCAACAAAAACCATTTGATTTATATTTGTCTGTTTTTTAAATTAAAAAATCCTATCATGCATATTAATCATATATAGACATATAAAAAAATATTCATGGACATTTACATGTTTTTCATAAGATTTTTGTTTGTTCTAGCTAGGTTATAAAGTATTATATATAAATAAATACTAGCTTGGTAATAAAGAGTTTTTTTAAACAAAAATAAGAGATCATATGAGTGGGTATTTCAAAGTTGACGATGTGGTTTGGGCGAAAGTGAGAGGATACCCATGGTGGCCTGGTTTCGTAAACTCACAATATATCTGACTCATGCATCAACAAAAATAATAATCATAATTATATACGCAAATATCAATAGGTAATAAACGTTGCGCGAGACTAGAGTGAAGACATCCAATACACGGTTGGATTTTTCGGAGACACGACTCAGTAAGAAAAAGATACATTTTCTTTGAAAACAAAAAAGATATTTATAATTTAAAAAAATCATTAGTTTACCTATTATATATTTTGTAATTTATATTTTTAGTTCTGTGCTCGGTGATGACAAAGTAGCAGATTTCGAATCCAACTACACCGATTTCGAATCCAAAGGCAGAACCCACAGGAAGCATGTCAAGTCTCTCCAATTAGCCGAGGAGTATCTTAAAAATAAAGGACTTGAAATGAACCTCATCAAAAAACCTCCCAAAAGAGTCATGATTGGAAAGGGTTCCAAATCTCACGAACATGCTCATTAAGCCTACGTCTCTGAGAAAAATAGTGCTATGATAGAGGAAGAAGACTAATCATAATTAAATCCCACAAGTAATCACTTTTTAATAATAATTAATATTGTACTTATAATTATGAGAGTTTACGGCATCATTAAGCAAAAAAACGAAACAATCCATTCCAAACAAAAGGAAGGAGTTGCCGAATAAAATTGACATTGAGGAAGTTTATATACCTTCTGAACCTTCTGATAAGAAAGGGTAGAGCAGAAGGGAATAGGACAGTCTCGAACGAAAAGACTCGATTGGTTCAGCAAGCATTGCCAAATAAAAGCCTAAAGACAATGACGCCAAAGCCAACTTTAACCCTGTTATTAATGAAATTTCATAAGTAAAAGAGTAGTTTCGTTAGTATTTTCAGGAGCTCAAGGCTCCAACTCTGGTTGAGTTTGAAAAACGGACTTCAGGAAACTCCCCACTTCGAAAAAGTGCATTTATGGCTTCCATTCCAATGAGTTTGGAGAGATAAGTAGTGCATACAGAATCCGATAAAAAATAATCGGAGCAACCACCCTTGGAAAATTCGAAAGTAGTACCTTTGGAAACCATCGATAACGCAAATATATTAATAAAAATAAAATTAGTTTCAAAGGAATACCAAGAACACGTCTTCTAGAACGAGTTGGCAGATATCACTGAAAGCGAACCTGCTCTGAAAAAACAGACAAAGTCTTCATTAACAAGACTACAGCCCGCAAAAACCATCACGTCAGAACAGAATAATAATAATTTTCTTCCTTATCAACCGCTAGGAAACTCCTAAATCCTTCCATACTCCTCGTACATCCAAGCAAAGTTTAACCATGCCGTTCAGCTGACTCCCTCTCGCTCGGGAGGCAACCTTCCGAGCAAATAAAAATAATATTCCCCGCCAGCACCACCAACCTTAAAGCACCATTCATCCATCAAGTAGAAGCTGGATAAATAGTCTCGCCATATTGCCGAGATGGTTGAAAGTTTCAGTGGAGTGCCTCGAAAGCTCCTTCATTACCTAGAAAATGCCAATATCACTGTCCATAATATCAAGGCATTTTTAGACTGTGGTGTTATTGAGATCTTGAATCAAATGCAGGATCAAAAAGCACAGTCCAAAATAGACCATCTCAGAACATTGCTGTTGGATAAATATTTTAAAGAAGGTGACCGAGAAAAAGCCAATAACATTGTCACTTCTTACCCGAAAAGTAGTTTTCCTGTAAGCACGAATATTATCAACCCGAAAACCAAGCCCAAACTAAATACCGAATCAAATAATCCACCTCTAATTAAAGAGTAATTGAGCTATTCAGAGAAATCATAAGCTTAATATTATAAGCCAAGGAAAAACAAAAATAACAACAATATTAAAAAACAGCCAAATACCGAATCAGGCCTTGCAGTCCAGTTGCCCAAAAAAGTAGCACCCAGCAAGGCTAACATCAATATGAAGGTTTAATAAGACTCGTAATTGAGCGTAAAAGACAACAAGCCTGATGAGACCCGAAAAATGACTGTTCGCAGGATCAAAAAATGTTTGGATAGTCACAACGTGGAAGAGAACAAAAAAGACAAAAACAAGGATGCGGCCAGAGATATCGAAGAACTCATCCTTAGTAAGGACCAAGGAATCGGTGCGCGGTACAGAGAATACGCAGCTGAAACTATGAAGCTTTTAGCCAACAACTCGTCAATCAGCTTGGTGAAGGAATTGATCAAATGCGATGATCTGCTGAACTTCAAGAGAAAACCTAACTATTGAAAAGTGTCTTCGAAGTTAATCAGTTCCTTGATGATTCATAAAAATATCCGCAATACATATACACATATATTTCGACTTCTCAATAAGTAGTCTTAATTATTAAATATCAACTCCAATGTCGTTGTAAGTCCTAAAATGAAATTTTCAAATTTAATACTTATTTCCCAAAAAAATGATTTTTCCAGAATTATCATTTGGTCCACCAAATATATGCAATACGGAGCTCAAAATTAATAGGGTTGTATTCAAAATTAAAAAACTATGCATTTTTAAAAATTGTCTCGAGCTAGCATTGTTCGCTGTTTTTTTATGTTTATTTTTATTAAATTAATGCTGACAAGGCCATTTCCACCATAACACTCCAAAAAAAAAAAATAAGACCAGTGAATAAATTTTCCATTGAAATGAGGGATGGTAACGACTATAAAAATATAACTAATTAATAATAACATTCGCAAACAAGTCATAATAGTGAATAATATTTATATTTTGTTTTAAACATACTCTTTTTTTGTAATAACTCGAAAATGCTACACTAGAAGAAAGCTACAACTAAAAAATATATGAATGTCACTTAGATGCAGTTCTTACCTGATTCGACTTCCAATAACAATTCCAGAAAAGATGGACCTAGCAGGACTTAACCCCGAATCGGAGACGAGCATCCCTTCGTGTTGGCCATCAAGAAGCAGAGACGCGACAAAAGAGTTCTCCTCTTCGTCCAAAAGATTAAGCAAAGCATCATCCTTGAGACTCCTCACACGAGCGATGTTCTTGTAAAGGAGAGAAACAGATTTGTTAAATATTTTGAGACGTTGAAGGGGATTCCTAACTAAAATTTTCTGTTACTTTCTTTCGAGTTGTTCGCAACAATGACGTTGGTATGGACCATTGGGATATATATGCTGAATCTCGTATTTCAAGAGATGGATAATACTGCTCTGATGGTAAATACGCAGATCGCAGCCATTGTCATCTTTTTCGTTGAGATTATTGTCAGATGTATAACTATGGTAGAAGAGCACGGAAAAAGAGCGAGCTCCATTGCGTAAATCACTCGATCCTATATGCAAGGGATGTTCTTCGTAGATTTCGGGGTATGGACTCTAGTTACATTCCAGTTCATTGTACCAAACTTTGTCGCTTATTATCTGCGTATGGCGATTTTACTAAAAATTCCTTAAGTTTCCATTCATCTTGACCGAATTGCTAATTTGGTTTGTCTAACGATTCAGAGATAGCAACGTTGGAGACTAATAATGGTGTTGTTGCTTAATTTTGCTATCATTCATGTTCTTTCAGTCTGTCTTAATGCAATGGCTTACATGAACCCTGACAACAACTGGTGGATTTCCAAAGGAATTGCTGACGCTAACTGGACGACGAGATACGTTTGGGGATGTTACTGGGGTTCCACCATCATGATGACAGTAGGATTCGGAGACATAGTCGCAAGCAACTAAATTGAGGCAATTTGTTTAATTTTCATTATAACTTCAAGTTGCATTATGCTCAGCTACAACATCAACTGCGTCGGTTAGGTCATCAACAGCATGCGTGTCGAAATCAAAGATCGCGATAGACACACCAAAGTGTTCAATAGGATTGTGAAGAATCACCATGTTAACTAACCTGCCCTGTAAAGCTAAGCTAAGAGACACATCGCCAAAATATTTTAAATTCGGTCGAAATATGGACTCTAACAGGAGACTGAGACTATTGGGTTGCTGAGTGATAAGCTCAAGGCAGCACTAACAAAACAAATAATAAGTCCGATGCTGGAAACTATTAGCTTTTTCAATAATTTTAAGATGTCAACTATAGAAGAAATAGCCACTAAGTTTTAGAAGCGCGTTGCCTATCCTGGGCAAGTCATAATCAGAAAATCAGATCTCCCTAGGTTCAATTTGTTAGCTTAAGGAAAGATACTATATGTAATGTTTAAAAATCTGAGAGGTGAAAATTTTCAATAAAATATTTCAGAAGTGACTGTAGGGCATGAAAAAAATATGTTAAGTTCAGTCAAAGACGGTATAAGAAACTGTCTTGAGGCCTACGATGCTGTTGCAGACACATATTGCATCTTGTTTACAGCATCGGTAGAAGCATTCAGAGAAGCTGTTAAGACTTCAAAGACCGACTACCAAATATATTGTCAGTAAAGAGATCGAACCGCTGTCGCCGACATAGTCGACAACGTAAAGTGCAACTCTTGTAGAATTCATAACCACACGAAGTTTGCCTGTCCTCGGCTGCATTTTGTACCTTTGAGATAACTTGTCTGCCGTAAATACAACAAAAAATCAAAAAGGCTTAGTGTAAATTTTCAACCAAGAAAAATGTAGTAACGGAGATAGAGAACAACCTGCTTTATGAAACATGTGCGGCTGCCCAATCGGGTATCTGGCTATAACATGGATGACTCAGTGACCGGATTAGATCGGGTTAGCTTTGGGAACATGAGCCCCCCTCATTTGAAATATAACCCAAAGTCAGAAAGACTTCCTCTAAACTATTCTTTCCTCTATGCCGCTGATACCCTTGATATGGTGCTGGATAAAGTTGCTTATTGGTCTCACTATTATCCAAAATTCAATCTACGAGGGGCTTTTAGTTGAATTCGTATGAGCTTCATAAAATTATTTAAATATCCTTTATCAGACTTGCCATGTTTTATTATAATTTATTTTTTTAGAAACAAAAATAAAATGATTTGTTATTTTGATATAGATCTAGAAAATCCGAATCTAAATTCTAAAATGGTTATTGATAAAAACATAAAAAAGATAACCTGCGCCGAATTCCTTTGTATTTGATGCGAGACACTGAACTCATTTTTTTTATAGAAATAGTTTTATAATTTGCAGTTTACTTTTTTCCTCAACTGTGCTGAAGAAATCTTTAGCTGAAAGTATCATTTTTCATATGTTGTCCATGAATTATAATTACTTTTATATTTTAAATATTATAATCATCACAAACATAAGGATATTTCTAATTTTCTACTTTGAACCAATAACGCAAAAAGTACAATAATTATATATCAAACCTGGTATTATCGGTATCTTTTGCCGCTGCTGTTCATATCATAACCATTACTGCTTTCCCTCCCACTTTTTTGACTCCCATCCTTGTTGTTGAACTCTACTTCCTGCTTCTTTCTATAAGGAGATCCCATGCTAGTATTTTTAATATCGTTAATCAGATTAAAAATGTTTGAACTCTTTCGAGTCTGTTGTTAATTGCTACCAATCTTGATAGCCATCAGTTGTTCAGCAGTTTACTGAAACATCTGCTCGCGGTATGAGTCGAAATGTAAAGTGAATTTCTGCAAAGTACGCCGCTTCTGATCGGCTTCTTTGATGAGTTATTCTCTCTCCAACTCAAAATCTGATGATAAAATCTGTCCAGCCACCTTTTTCCAGGTATTTGGGTTATCCATGGCTTAGCGCATGCCGTTAACCTACTGAAAAACCTCTTCGAGGGTTGCTCTAATAGTATAGACGCCTTTGTTGACCCTTTCCTCTTCTGCCTGGAGATATCGATACATTTTATCATTCATTTCTAAGAAGAGGTTGTTGATGAAGGTGTGTAAGGAATCTCTGAGCATGTTGTATTCAGTTTCAAAATTTTTGTGGAAAGAGGCATGATAAGAGTTTATTGCGTCGTCGAATTCATTGAGTTGATGAGCTAATTTTCGAGAGATGTTATCAAGGCAAGCTTTTGCTTCATTCTTGGAGTGATTAAAGGTATTATCTTTGTTGGTAACGTCTGCCCATAAGCTAGGCTTCACTTACTGAGGTGATCTTCCAGCATTTATAGCTAGTGATCTTACGCCTTCCGTTGTTAAATGTGAATTTGTTTTGAGTTCTAAATGCGTCCCTCCATTTCGGTTGTTGACGTTTGGATGTCGGTATTCTGCTTCTCTTTCCAAACGCTGTCTCTGTACTTGCTGGGAAGCTGAAGAAGGGGTTCTCACTGCTGGCTCGAAATATGAATTGGTTTTTTTGTTTCTGTCGAGGACATCCGCCTTGGCTTGTTTGGATTGATTCCCATTAAGAGCATGTTTTTGCTGTTCCAGCTTGGAAGAAGTGACGCTGATCGAGCTGTGAGAGTCTGTTCTCGATAAGGATCGCTTCTGTGAGTCTATCAAGTTCTTTCTCGAATATAAGCCACTGATCGAACTATTATGATTGGTTTTCATAAACTTTGTTTAAATTTTATTTCTTTTTCTTTCCTTTTTTTATTATTTTTTATTTTTATCAGATTTATATTTTGGCTTAGAATAGTTACAAAAACACTCTAACAAAATACAAAGATTTTGTATTTATAACTAATTCAACAAATACCCTGAATCTAAAAATATACAAATGGGATATTTGATTTGCAATAATGGTCACCCTCAAAAAATGAATTGATAATGCTTATATACAATAACATCATAAAATATTTTCCATCATACATTCTCCTTCAACATATCACAGCAAATCTTATCGAAAAAGCTATTTTTATTTTTTTTAATAATGTTTGGTTTTATTGTTTTAAATAAGCAAAGCTTTGTATATCTTATCTATATCATCTGTAAGACTTTTGAACTCTAGCTCTGGCACCAGGTCCACCAAATTTCTTTGGCTCACAACGTCTGGGATCTGCCACCAACAGAGTTCTATCGTACTGCAGTAACAATTCCTTGATCTGTCTCTTCTGAGTCTCATCAACATACTTCTGGTAAAAGGCCACAACACCCTTTGAGATGGCCTGTCTGATGGCGTAAACCTGGGCGGTATAACCTCCACCGCGCACACGTACTCTCACGTCCAAATCCTGGAAACGCTTGAGGCCGAGGAGAAGGATGGGTTCCCAGACCTTGATTCTGAGACTGGCGGGCTCGAGTAATTCGATGGGACTGCCATTGACTCTCATGACGCCTTTGCCTCTGCGGACGGAGGCAACAGCGACTGCGTTCTTCTTTCTGCCGAATGTTTGTACTAACTCTGGTCTTGTGGCCATTAATGTGTTTATGGATTATTATTATTAATTATAAATTGATTATATAATTTAATTATAATATTTTTAAAGTTTATTCCTGTATAATTTATAAACTTTAGAATATTTATATAGCTATAAGTAAGATAATTATACATAACTAATCTAAACTTTATGGTATTTCTTTTTGTCCCCAACATTATCGGCTATGTCAGAGTGGCCCTCATATTCTTCGTCATGTACTATTCTCTCACTCGCCCTTACGTCACAGTTGTCTGCTACGGCCTTAGCCAACTGATGGACCTTTTCGACGGCATGGCAGCCAGGTATTTCAAGCAATCCACTAAATTTGGAGCCGTCTTGGACATGGTTTGTGATCGTGTTTCCGATGCAGTTATGCTCGCTATCCTCGGAGCTCTGTACCCAGACTACTGCTGGTTCTTTTACTTCGACATAATGCTGGATATCGGATCCCACTGGTACCAAATGTACGCTACATTGTCTGGAGGAGAAAAACATCACAAATAGTCCAAGACTAATTGGAAACTGCTTGAGATTTATTATGGCAACAAGAAAGTACTGTTTGCCCTTGTCGCTGGAAACGAGGTATATCTAGAATCCCACATTGAAGACTTCAAATATAAATTTACATACTAATAACGACAATATAATCCATATTCTTGATAATTTGTATTATAGATATTCTTCCTGTCAGCCTACTTATTAGCTTTTGCAAAATCCATAACGTATTCGACTGCCGTGAGCTCGATATTGTGGGTACTTTTCTATGTAGGCTTAGTGTTGTTTCTCGTGAAGAAAGTTATGAGCATAGTGCAACTTATGAGTGCGTCAGAGAAATTAGCAGCTATCGACATCAAAGAGAGGGAAGCTGCAGGCTTGAAAAATAATTGATGACCATCAAAATATATGGGACATAAATCTCTATCCCATTTCATTGAATATACATTTTTATAGAATGTGGTTTATGATATTTTTTTATCTTTATCAATTATGTACAGTTTAAACAAAATCGGGGGGAAGGGTACTTACATTCTAAAAAATATAAATTAATATTCAATATAAATTTGATTGTACAACTCATTTAATTACCCAAAAATTGTTGATATACTTGAGATTTAAAGATTATGTACAGCTAAGAAACAACATTCAACAAAGAGATCAATGCCATCAGTGGACTTTGCGGCAAACAGTACTTCACCCACCCCAGATGTCAGGACCAACAGGCCTGTCCCAAGATGCATGTGGCTCGCGTCTACTACCCGTGTATCCATTACTACAATGGGAATTGCAAATTCAGCTACAACTGCAAGTTCGCCCACAACCTGACCTCGAAAGTACCCTTCAACTCCGTTACTGAAAAGCCTGTCTGCTTCTTCTCACTGATGGGTGGCTGCACCAATTCTGAATGTGGAAAGAATCACGTTGACAATCCAAAAGAACTGACAAAATACATCAAGTTTGAAAGGTGATTAGTTGCGACACACCACAATTGATTTTCGGCGAGTCTGTTTTGTGTTTTTGCTTACTACTACCAACAAATAATTATATCCATTGGAGAAGCAAATTTTTTTACCCTTTTAAAATATATAGACTTATATTGATTTTTTTATAAATAAATTAATAAAAAATAATATTAAGAGGAATGATAAAAAATCAAATATGCTCTCTCGACCCAAACCTAGATTCAATTCGCTTCGGCCGATCTAGTCTTTGCAGGTAAATGTGTTATAGTTACTTATTCACTCGGATATCTTTTGAGCTGCTTCGATTTTTGCCAATGTTGCTCTTACTGGCCGGTCGATAAAACTATCTTAGGTTTTGTTAGCGATCAGGCCGATCATTTAGTTGGTGGATGGTCGATCCCATTGTTTTCACTTTGGGGTTAGTATATTATTGTTTTGAGCTACTTGCTGTCATCTGCCTCTTGCCTACTCTGCCTTCGTATTCAGGAATGTATGCAATCGACTTCTATTTCCCTAAAGATTCGATAACATTGTTAGCAATATAGATCTGAGGTTTTGAAGGGACATCATTCTTAAATCTTTGCTTTCTGGGGGGTTAATTATGCGTTCGAGGAACTATCCCAAAGCCCACATTCACTGGCTGCTCCTCGGCATAATATCGCTGGTTATATTGGTTAAAATCAGAAGGAGACACTCCTAAATCACTTTCTTCCACATCTCCAAGGCCATTGGTATCGTAAATCACGTTATATTTTGGAGGGGATTTCTTGGTTAGGATCTTTTTATTTCGAATATGAACATTGTGAGATTTGCTCCCCGACTGTTTATCAATCAAATCTGCCTTGTTTCGAGCCTCCACAACATTAGAAGGCTCGTATACCTTTTCGTTTGACCTAGAAACATCGTCTTCGTCTGAAAGAGTGTCGGTTTCCGAGGCCGATTTTTTAGTTTGCAATGGATGATTTCCTTTAACTTTGAGAGGCGATATTTTTTGTCGAAACTTCTTCACTAATTTTTTATCTCCTTACTCTTATCTACCTGGCGAGTTTCCGTATTTAACATCCGTTGGTGACAACTGGTGACGATTATTTAATACAAACTTCCTTTCATCGTTAGAGGCATCAGTAGGAAGCATTCGGTTTCTGTTTGTCCTGAACTGAGAACCATAGGTTTTTGTATGTTCATCGAGGGTTCCTGTAAAATCACTGCCGCTGCCAATTGTGAGGAAAGGACTTTTGTTGTCAATATTGTAGTAACTAGGATGTTTATATAGTTCGTCATTAGACTATCGTGCCGATCTTTAGAGATCTCTGTCATCAATTGTAAATTTGAGGAGATTCTGGTTCATATAAGTCTCAACTTCCTCATCATGCTCTTCGTACTTGTAGTTTCGACGATGAGATTCAGGTTCTTTGTTTATTTGGACGGGATGGGTGATCACTTAGATGGGATGAGTCGTTTATTTTTTGTCCGGGAATATTTTAATTGACTATTATTATTTGTTGGATGTTTTTCCTCTGATGGGTGGTTCTTCTCCTTTTCTTTTAGTAATTTTTTTTATGAGAGGGGAAACTGTCTCATTATTTCCAATTAATTCTGAATTGTTTTCGATTATATTTTCTTCTATCTGACAATTATTGTTCTCGAGTTCTGACTTCAAAGACTTAAGGTTTTGGATGTCGTCTTCAGAAAGTTTTTAATTAATCTCATATTCGTCCTTGTTAAATGTAAAATTTCTCTCAATTCTTTTCGGATGTATTAGGTCATCCTCCTTCAGTTTTTCCAGCATTTCCTTCATTGACGGAATCGTTTACTCTTTATTGAGGTTAATATGATCTACGATACTTTCTTCGTCTTACAAATATTTACCTGTTTCGACTGGCTGATGATTGGTAATTACCTAAGATGGATCTTGCAACCTTTCTTAGATTTTTAATGCCTGACTATTTTCTTGTTTTGTGGGAGTAGTTTTAGTACTTTAGTTGTTTTTTTTCTCTGAATTTTTGATTATCGATGCCTTGTTTTTACCTATTTATCTTTTGGCAATTACTTACTTCTCTCGCGCATTAACATCTTTTCTTATCTTGGCTAGTTCATTTTCTTTTTATTTCAACATCTTTAAAAATTGAGCTTCAGTTTAGTTTCGATAGTTTTGCATGGGAATGTCCTAGTTTTTAAATTTTATACTATTGACGCCACCATTTTCGTCTGATGGATTGGGATCATGGATTTGGACATTTTTGCTTCCTTACTATTTTCCTAGATTTTGTTCATCCTGAGGGCTCTGAGAATCATTCAAAGTATGACTATGAATGATTACATTATCATATCTTTATTATGATATTTTTGGAATAGTAGTGTGTTATAATTTTCTATTGGAGACACCTGAAGATATTTCAAAATTTTTAGGGAAATGATTTTAACTGTCTAGTTTTAGAAGTTGGCTTGGAAGTTGGGTAGTCTATCCTTAATACTTATTATTGGCGATGACGTCTTTCTGTTCGTCAAGTATTTATTATTTGATATCGTCTAACATTTCTAAACACTGTACCTCAACTTCCTTATGACTCGGCATCTGAGCCTTAATTCTCTCTGAGTTATCGGATAGACTAAACTATGATGATTCTTCTGCAATAGTTCTGGCAGGAGTCGCTGAGTTTGATACATCTGGGGTCAGTTCTTTAAACATAATGTATTTATTGGGAATATTGTTTTCCCCTCCTTCATTCCCAACTTCGAACTCGCGTTATTCTTCCTTTATGGTCAACACTGAGGGGTTAGATTCTGAATATAGTTATCCATACTTGTATTTGATCATTCCTATATATGATTTTTATTTTTATTAATTCACACCTGATGGTTCCATCGTACCAGCCACCATATATTCATCACTTTAATTGACTTTTTTGTTGAGAATATAGTCCCCTTCCTTGATCTCGAAGAAATCATTGTCTTTGTGAGCGTTGGCAGCACCGAGCACTATGTTCAGAACAGTGACCGCTACCACATCTACTGAGGATAAAAAGATTTGGCTCAAAGTAGCTGAGCTATTTATATAGCCTAGATAGGCACCAACAGCGATTGCTCCCAAAGAATGTATGATGGATAAAAGTGACATGAGATGCAATGGTAGAAACTTGCTAACAGTTTGAAGTTGAGCTTTAAAAATGGAGAAATTGAAAAGTCTCGAAAACATAATATTTACGTATTTATGGCTGATCATTGTCGATAGGACAAGGGTTACATAATAATTACATTTTGAAGTGCATGAACGTTGGGCCCACGTCTTGAATTTTTCATCTTTCCCAATACATGAAACCACCAAGATGTAGTTTATCAGATTTATGAAATATAGTGATCCCAGAGCAGCTAACATCAATTGAAACAAACTATCACCCATATCACTAGTTTCCAAGTAATAGATAACTTAAAGCACCACGAGGGCACCCCATTCCAAAATCCCTATCAAGGCATACATTGCTCCCGACGCAAAAGTGTTGTGGTTCTGAAATTTGGAAACCAAACATAAAGCAATAATCAAACAACTCGCAATCGTAAAAGGAACAGGAAATATTTTGCTGTTTGAAAGAGTTGTGTTGAGAGTAGTAGTCGAAGTATTGCTGTTATTAACACAATTAGTACCGTTGGAGGTTGAGGAAGTCGGACAGCTGCTGACGCAAGAACCGTTATAGGCAAGATTAGGCGAGTTGCAAACCAAACAATAGTCTCCACTCGTACATTAAGCACAGTTGGAAGCGGAACATGTAGTGCAGACCCCGTTCTTTATTATTGCTTTTGTTGAGGGACATTAAGCAACACAGCTTGTATTGTCCAGATAGAATCCTGTAGTGCAGTTTGTGCAGATCGTTAGAGAATCGCAGGTCAAGCATCCACTCCTACATGTGTTGCATATATAATTTTGGGAATAATATCCAGAGGGACAGGTACTGGGACAGCTATTGTCGAGGAGGGATCCTGTCGAGCAGCTGGTGCAGTTGCTGGGGGAGTTGGAACAGGTGAGACATCCCGAGCTGCATCCAATACAGTATCCACTGAGAGCGTCAGTAAAGAGCCCAGTTGGACAGGTCTGTACGCAAGAACTGGTCGAATTAACTTTATAGTAGCCCGAACTGCAACTTCCGCAAGAAGTTGTTTGGCCAACACATGTACTGCAGCCAGTCGAACATTGACTGCAGATAATCCCGACTCCTACATAGCCTGAGGGGCAGGGAGAATAACACAAAGAATTGTTATAAAGATAGTAATTAGAAATGCAGGTGATGCAAGTAAAAGCGGAGGAGCAGTAAGCACAAGGAGACACGCAAGTGGTACATTGGCCCGTACTATCATTGGCGTACGTACTGTTCGGACAGACTGAAACGCAAGAACTTCCAGAATTATATAAGGCAGGAGAAGAAGTCACACAGCTTAAACAAGTGTTGAGAGTTCCCATGCATGTAGCACAAGGGGAGCTACATGCAGTGCAAACACTATTTACGGGGATAGAACCTGTAGTACAATTGCTCAAGCACAGATTATTTTGAAACGTGTATCCGTCAGCACAACTCATACAATATGTTGTGTTTTGGCAAGATGTGCAAACAGATGGACATATAACACAGGTGAGATTTACTGCGTAGGCATACGTACCTAGGGGACACGAAGCGGCAATCACGCAGGAAGTGGAGAGAAGGTACTGGGAAGGAGAGAGAGTATTAAGGCATGATGTACAAGATGTCTGGGTTACAGTGCAAGTGGCGCACGGGGAAGCGCAAGCAAGACACTGTTGGCTCAACCCTACAAATCCTGATGGGCAAGTCGTCTGGCAGACTCCAAGATAAAGGTAGTAGTTTGAGACACAAGAGGTACAAATGCTGGAGGAACTACAGGTCGAACACGGACTGATACAAACAGTACATTGGTAACCTGTATTATTAGCGAATGTCGAATTCGGACAACTTTATAGACATTGATTATTGCTCAAGTATACAGTTGTTGATATATTTGTAAGGCAGGAAGTGCAGTTGGTCAGCGAAGTTTAACAAGTAGCGCATGGGGAAGTACATTGGGAACACACACCGTTACTTGCTGCATATCCAGAAGTGCATGATGAGGTGCAGAAGTTTCCTTGAAGGTAAAGAGTTTTGCAAGAGGTGCAGTTTGACTGGACGACCGAACACGTTGCACAATCTCCGCTGCAGGGCTGCGCTACTCCACTAATATTTACATATCCTGCAGGCACCACTAGCAGACAGGCAACGCCGAGTTGAACATATCCTGAATCGCAGACTTTGCAGTCCGTGGAAGTCAGACATAATGTACAACCTATACCAAGATCTCCACAACTCAAGCATTTATTAGTAGATGAATCACTATAAGTCGTAGAGGGACATATCGAATAACAAGTATTATTAAGTAAATATATGGTGGTGGTAGTGGTGTCACATTTTGTGCAGTTTGAAGAGGTGCCCGAACAAGTAGCGCAAGGAGAGTCACAGGAGGTGCAAGCTCCATTTTTGATGACCAAAGAATTCGGACAGGTCGTCACACAATTTCCATTATAGATGGCTGCCGTCGATGCGCAGGTCGTGCAGTTAGTTGTAGTTATGCTACATTGAGCGCACACTGCGTTGCAAGAATCACAATTATTGGAGGTAGTGTTCGCTATGGTTGTGGAGGAAGGACAGACGCCAACGCAAGTACCGTTAAAATAATAATAGCCTGAAATACAACTCAGACAAGTAGTAACAGTAGTGCAAAATGAACACGGAGAAACACACACTACACAAAGTGTAGGAGACTGGGTAGTGTCCGGATACATTCCGGGACTGCAGGCTGACAGGCAAGTATATGCAGTCGCGGTCTTGTTTAAATAGGGGAATGAAGAGGTTGAGTTGCAACTTAGACAATAAGTTGAGTTTCCACTGCAGGTGGAGCAGATAGCATCGCAAGCCGAACAAACGAAGCTGCCAGAGTTAGCGAAGTAACCTTGAGGACAAGCCTGCAAGCACTGGGACGTTGCATCGTTATAATAAATATTGGCAATAATGGATGTGTCATTGTAACAACTCGTACAATTCGTCAATGTTCCTGAGCAAGTTTTGCAAGGAAGAGTACATGAAATCTTGAAGATAATGTCGGTTGAGCTCTGATCAATTGTGTAGTTGCTAGAGTCATACGAAGTGAAGACTGTGTAGTCGGTGGGCACACTGCTGGGACTCGTAAACCCAGATAAAGTAACACCCATTGAGGAGGCGCTGAAAGTGCCGCTCACATTCATGATGTTAGTTGCCGAGCCAGCAGTGCAGGTGCCAGAAAAGGCTGAGAAAGATTGACATGCTAATGTTGAAATTGCGAATGAAGAAGCCAAATTTACCAGTATGTAGCCGATTGAAGAGGTAGTAGAAGTAAAAGTCAGAGAAACTGATGCTGATGTTTTAAGTGTAGTGGGAATAAATATTGCATTGATGCTCGGAAAGTTGGAGGGCACTGAATTTGTAATCGATACCGTAGATAGGTTCTGCGAATAGTAATTTACTCCATCAGCAGTTCGGGTTCGAAATCCAAACTTACTTGTAGGTTTGAGAGAGGGAGCGTTTTTCACGTTTTGAACAATGACTGTGAAACCACTATTGGATGCACTTGAAGATAGAGTAACTGTAACTGTCAGGCTGCTAATGGTGCATACAAGAGAGTTTGAAGAGTTATCGACACAGGTTGTTGTTACAGAAGGAACAGTTTCTGCTGGAAATATAATATCAAGTAGGGAACCTGTGTCAAGGGTGGATGGCTGGCTGAGTGAGAAGGTGTATGCCGTCGTTGCGCTATTCACTTCCGAAAGGTGAGAAGCTGCCACTGTTGAAAAACCAGCAGGAATCGTCATGGCTGTTGACAAACCCGAGCTTAGCCGATCAATCAAGTATCCTGAAGAAGTATATGTAGCTATCGAGAAAGAAAAGATTGCTTTTGTCGAAGAAGGATTTGTGAAGATGGAAGACACCTGTAAATTGATCGTAGTGTTAGAACCAGACTGAGCGCTTTGGAAGAGGTTGAAAAAAGTAATGTAAGTCATAGTCGTATCGTCTGTACCTAAGCAAGTGGTTGATGATTTTATAGCGTTTATTCCTAGGGAAGCAGAACACTGACTGGCGACACTCGAAGTTAAAGTCTTTATTGCGACTGGGATACCCACGATAATGTAACCATTAACAGGAATACTATTTGAAGTGACGAAGGTGAATGAATAACTCGTTGTAGAATCCATTACTACATATGAAGAGGGAGTTATCACCACCTGCGAACTGTTCAGGGATGCAGCAGTGGCCGTGACTGACCCTCCTGTCCCTGTTGCCACCGAACTATCGTCGCTAGTCGTGTAAAAGGTTGTGAGAGTAAATCTCCCAGAGGGTTGAACAGAAGCAGGATTGAGGATACCCGAGATCGTAATGTTGAAAGTCTGGGCAGATATGGATTGTGAGGAGCTGTTAAGCGAAGAAAGAGTCAATATGTTCCCTGACAGCGCACAGACGGGAGTGGAGCTCATATTTGTCCCAGATACAGTTGCACAGTTTGATGACGTGAACAAAGGGGTAATGTCAGAAGGAAATACGACTTTGATGTGTCCACTGCTGAGAATCGAGTCAGATATTATGATCGTAAACAGATAAGATGTATTTGTGTTAACAATAGTGACGGCTGGACTCACTATAAATGATAAAGTGGTAGGTGCGGCTACAAGCGTGGCAGATCCTGTCATTTTAGCATATCCATCCTTTAGAATTGTCATCGTTATTGCCCCTGTCTCTTGGGTTGAAACAGGTCCAGTATAGTTAGAGAGGGTGATGTTTAGTAAATAAGTCGAATAGTAGACTCTAGCGGGCGAGGATGACATGCCGAAGGTGATCACAGTGCTGTTTACGAGTTGATTATTTGTAACAGTAAAAGGAGCGGATACTGTAATAGAAGTAGAAAATTTGGAGCCGGTCGGAAACGAAATCTGAAAGGTATCCAGCTGGTTGATTGTATCAGCCAAAGTAGCTGTGAATTTTAGGCTCGTTTGCTTGTTGACCGTGAGAGTTGTTAGGGGAGTAATCAAGAGGGTGAGGGGGTTAGGTGTCAAAGAACTGATTGTCGTCGTACATGCATCAACTGGACTTCCGTTCATTAATGACTGAATTGTGATCTGGTCTATAAGTTCCAAACTTGGAGGAGATATCATCCCACTGACAGAGAAGCTAAATAAGTTCATGTTTGATATAGTGAATAGATTACTCGCTGTAAGAGTATAAGCGGAGCTATCACCTGCGCACGCGAGAGTTTGGGAGACAGATGCAGAGTTATTGGAGCACGTCATAGTTGAAGAAAGATTGAATTTCGTTTTGCTTAAATCTTAAGTCCAGTATCCCGTTGAGGGAAATGTGAGTAAGATGCTCATTGAAGAAGTGATTGCGTTTGTTGGAGTTAATGTAACTATCAAAGGGTTTGTCTTATTTACAAAACCAGGACTGAAGGAAAGAGAACAATACTGAAAACTAGCAGCTAACAAAGTAACTCTTGCGTTTGGATTGGGGCTGGTTTATGTGTAATCATTGCCGATATATCCAAGAAATTCATCGGTCTACGTTGCCGGCATCGGGTTGAGGACATTGTTTAATGTTATAGTTATTGTAGAGACAACCGTGGAGGTTGTGAACAGCCCTGCAATAGTTAAGTTTTGGCCACTCAAAGTACAACTCGAATAAGGTGTCTAAGAATTATGAATTATGAATTTGAATTTGTTATTGTTTTTTTTTTTTTAAGCTGAACAGTTTTATACATTGCAAGTAATTCCAACCGTCGTGTTAAATGATAATGGAAAAGTAATTATTATGGAGGACCCTGCAGGTACAGGAGAGGTATCATATGGGGCAGGAGAGTTGTCATAATACTGTGTTCGGTCGATGGTGATATTGTATGTTGTATACACATTGACAGTGTAAGAATTGCACACGACATCGAGGGTTTTCATCTGATAGGCTATTTGAAAAAATATTGGGGAGCAATATGAAATATTATTTTTCGAAAAAATGGAATACCGATCCCTTACTGTATAAGAAGACTGATCACAACTACTTCAAGGAACATTCTCTTCTGGTAAAAAAAATATTAAAGGACTAAATTAATTTATGTTAAAAATGAATAAAAATTCCTAATAATAATAAAAACCAGGTCAATCTCGAATTTATTGTTATTAAAGTCTTCAAAATATAACTTTGATTTGTATTGTATAAATATATAAATCAAGAACGTTAAAATCATGTTCAGTTTAGTGATATTTATAGCAGTTATTTGTAAAACATAAGACACCCAAATAGTTTTGTCTATTAAAATAATTTTTTCTACTTAAGAAATACTTAGCACCCTTGGACAAAGGCAATTACTATGATATATAAAATTATTATATTCAGAATATTCATATTTTTCTTTGTTTATTCGCTTGAGGGAAAAATATTCAAACCGGTAATATATAAAAAAAGTATACTATTTTGAACAAGGAAACATATTAAATTGTGAATGAATTAACCCTTAGGAAAAGTAAAGTAAGTAATTATTTAAACTAACAAAAGCAACTATGAATCATTATAAAATACTCATTAAGGCCATTAACGTTCAGGTTGTTGGCTTAAATGTTGAATGCTGTTGATATTTTTTTTTCTCCAATTTTTAATGCAAAAACCTTCAAAAAAAATTTAGAGATAGAACAATTATTGAAAACACTTCTTTTTTGACTCAAAGCCTTTCCAAAAAAAAATTACGAACAATACTTTTATAATATGACGAACTTTGATTTTTGTGAGATGATTTTATTTCGGCCTGGTGAATGACAATGGATAGTAAGGTAAATAATAACTATGAATTTCAATAGTTAAGTTAAAATCCAGACAAAAATCAGTGTTTTATCACTCATAGAAAAGAATCTTTCTCTTGCATTCATTCGAAGAGCAAAAAATTATTTGATTTTTTTATAGCTATTTGTTAAAATTTCAAAAAAGTACATAATCCCGACTTGGCAAATATAAACGACCTGATTTAATCAATACTAGTTGAGTTTTTTATAATACATAACAAGTGCTTGTTTCAAGCAATGAAGAAGATATGTTTCATGTCAAAGCTGCAGTTGGTCTAGCGAGAATAGAAGCAATGAATAGCAAGCGAAAGACTTCATGGAAAAATACTTATATATTGTTGAACTTGATGTTTGTAGATATTGATTTTTAAATAAAGTTTGTTGTCGTATAACTATGCTAATTAGAAGAAGAATGCACTGAGAATAGATTTTTCCGAAAATTCGTTGTCTTATTTTCATACTTTCGTATATAGCAAAAATTATATTTTTTGAACTAAAAAAGGTTTTTTTTGACATTTTTGTAAACTGAATGAGAAAATGTGATTCACAAAATTTTTATATTTGTTTTATTATGTATACTAAAAATAAGTGTATTTTTTATTAAACTATTTTAAAAAATAGCCAATTGCTAATACTACTATTTCTGAAGTGAACCATTAATTTATTGGGAAAATGCTAAATTAACCGAGATTAACATAAATTATGATTCTCTAAATTTTCAAAAAAATATATGGATTAAGTCAGTTTTAAGCATTTTGTATTAGTGATAAAATCATCATAATAATATAATAAATATAAATAGTATTCAAAAAATATATATACAGTTCAATATAAAATACATGGAAAATAACTCATAAACCAATGTGCACTGTGGATTTAGATAAATAAAGCCAGAAGAAAAACCCAAAATCACAATTAGCACAACTGTCGCTAACAAAGCTGAACTCCTTCATTGGAAGAGAAGATTTATTATCAGACATAAAATTGGCAGAAAACTGGGGCTGATAAAGGATAATGAAGTGTATAAAAAATACCTCCAAAAAGGCTGTGCCTCGATCGGACGGAAAAGACTAGAAACATTGTGCTCCTTCCCGCTCGGTGTTCTGAACAACTTGATGAAACTGATAAAAAAGATCAGCAGCAAGTTTGTAATGCGTAGCCAAATCAAAAAGCGACATCAGTAACGGGGCTACTGAAATTGATTGTAGAGTATTTATTTGTAATTTTTTAAACATTATAAGTGAAAAGAGTAAATATAAGATTGAATATATTGATTCTCCTTTTTTTGTTGTTGTCTAAATTAAATATATTTAGTTTTCTTCTATAGTGAATGCAATATTAAAATAAACATACATTTTGTTATTATCATGTTCTAATATTGTATTAACCACTATTTCCCTGTATTAATTAACTAATTTTTGATTGCAATTATAATATGTTTTTCTCATCAAAGTATTCAATATAACATAATTACAATTAGATATAAATAGATATATCTAATATATATTATAGGGGTTATAGGTAGTTATACATCCATTTACATAAGGTGAGGCATAGTCGATAGCCACTCCATATATTTTTTTAGATAAAGTTACTAATCGGCTGAGATGGGTTAGGGGCAGAGATACACGATAAAAGAGTATAGCTAAAAAAATAGTCAAACATGCACTTTGGGATGAAATTATCATTGTACAACTTATTCTAGTTTTCTTTACACAACTTGCAACACCAACCATAATAATTTAAATTAAACGCTATTCACGGATGTGGTATTGTTGTATTCCATTGATTTAAAAAAACAATATAACCTGAAAAGTGTACCATCAATATAAAGAAATATAAAAATGGTTGGATCTTGCCTGCATATTTCCTAACTTTGTGAGTCTATCCATATAGTATAAAGGAGTTTTATTTGACAAATATAAATAAAATATACTTCTTTATAATATAAAAAGTATTTATACATTTGTAAAAAATAATGTTTCAATTATTTAATAAAATCAAGTAAAAGTTCACAATGCCTCCAAAAAAATAATCTTTAAGAATTAGCTTCATCGACAAGAATTCGTACATTTATGATGTCGATCTCAAAAATATTGATTTTAAGCCAGAGTCACAACTCATCGATACTCGGATTGACCTTTTAGGATTATTTAATTGCTAACAATAGGAGGACTTATGCAAGAAGATCGAAAAGCTCATCTATTAAACTCTGAAACCAAACAAACCAACCTCTATATCTTAAGAGTTTACTCAAGAACAGAAGATTCTGATATGGTGCGTCATGGGGCTCAAGGATAAAATCATAGAATTCGCCGAAGCCAATTCTGAGTGTCTGCTCAATACCAAATTAATGAACGATATTGTCTTTGTTGCCGTCAATATCCCTCTTAGAAACATTTTCATCAAGAGAAAAAAGAGTCCAATTCGCATTAAGAGTCTCGAAAATGAATATATGAAAACTGTTGACGGAAGACTCCAGGAACAGAGAATGGACTTTGTCGATTGGTACGTTCTCCACGCGGAACCAAAGATCAGCTTAAGCATGGAGAGATATCTGTTTTCGAACGACTGTCAACAATATTTCCCATAAAACTATCTGTAGTCGCGAATCAATACTGGCACTCTTTCGGAAAATGATTTTTAGGACTTCAAGGAAGTCGTAAAATCGAAATCTGAACAATAAAAAATCTTATCCAAACTTCAAAGACATGCAAAAGCTGTAGAATAGTAATTGGCGAAATCCAGTCAGACACTGGAATATAAAAAAAATTCGCTTGATGCGCTGAAACAGAGAACGAGATAGTCAGCAGAGGAGTACGGCATCAAATTGTTAAGGGCGACTGCTCTTGAATATTCAAAAAAAGGGCAGATAAAACGAATCGAGCCAAGTCAAGAGCCTCCAGAAAATCCTTCATCAATTTATGATGACTAATAAATCTTGCAAATGATCAAAATAGAATAAAGAAGGTATTGATGATTTTTGTTTCTTTAGCCAATTGATATTCATAAGATGGTCATCTAATTCTACAATTTAAAGACTGAGTGCATACTACAGTATTTAGTAATTAATTGATACTAATAAGTATGATTAGGTTGAGCTTATTTATAGGGAGGGGGTTCATAATATTAAGAGTTGATCTGATAAAATATACTTTTGCATATCAAACTTTTGAATTTGAAATACTTTTACACCCTTTTCAAAAAAGTAATTTGAGTTTGAAATAAATATCTAGATATTTCTAGAACCTTTACTTTGGTGTATTAGAATGTTAGAAAGCTGACAAAAAAATATGCAATCTTATGTATAAAAAATAAAATAGGCATTTCATTTTTTTTGCGAATCGATAATATATACGCCATTGTATTTTGAGCTGATTAATAAATATATTTTATTGCTTAGATTCTTTGAGAGACTTCAAATTACAACAATAAAAAATATATATCAAATGAAACATAAAACCATTGAGCCAGCTCCTGCCGCTCGGTTTGGCTATTCGCCATAAGAAATATCAAACTAGGTCATTCAACACAATAATGATGCAATGATGTATCTCCAGTCAGGTAATTAACTTGTTAGTGGAATATTAAAAATATAATAATTTATCAATCTCATAAAATCAACTTATAGACAACATCACTAAAACTTATGCTTAGCTTTCCCAAGCCACCATAACAATCAACCGATTCCCCCTCGCCCAAGATATTAATCGGAGACTCAGAGCATTAACTCTTAACAGCTGGGCTTGCTACTTCAACCAGAAGAAGCAACATAAATAAGCCTTAGGATTTATCAACGACGCAATAAGACTAGATGAAAAGGGAGAAGACAGAGTCGCAATCGCAAGAACGTACCTCAACAAGTGTGTTATCCTGAGTCAAACAGCCCAGCATACGGAGGCATTAAAAATGGCTGAATAGGCTATCAATCTCTTAAAAATTGAGAAATAGCACATTGGGAGCAACAAGACGAAGAAGCTCCAACTAGGAGAAACTTTTGTACTTTCATTTTACAACATTGCAGCAGAGTTTGAACATATGCAGAAAAGTGAGGAGGCTCTCGAAGCTTATAAAAATGGATATTAAATCTGTAGATAATTAATGGGAGAAAAACATAGGCTTTCGCTTCTGATGCGGAAGAATTTGAAGACAGCAAGAAATAAATCCAAGTTGTCAACTGAACCCACTAACACATCGGTACTACAAACAATCAAGCAGCCCCGGTCAAAACGAATCAGAACGATAGAGGTGCCATTCTATGGAACCAGAAGGAAAACACCTTCGACTCGCTCAAAGCAGAATACGAGTGAAATAAATCGAAGGGAACACGATCAGCTGTTAAACACCCAGCCACAAAATTATCTACCTTATCAACAGATGAGACAAAAAATAAGTTATCTGTATTCAGATGTCGATGTCAGTGAAACGGAGCTTTACAACAAATAGATTTAAAGGATTAAAAGGATTTATTTACCTGAAAATGTAAGAAAAGATGATAAAACATCGAGAAATGCATCACCCATCCAGCTGAGGAAAAATAGAAGAAAAACGAAGGATTATCTTAATGTCACGAGCCCTCAAGACAGCATAACAAAAGAGAGTGAATCGGATTTTAAGAGTAATAGCGCGATTCTTGGGGGCGAATAGAGTACGATCAGAGTCAACGACCTTCGTCGAAGTCTGGTGAGAAAGAGTATCGAAGAAGTGCCATTGTTGAATTAAGAAGACGAGATGCCCTAAAAAAGCCGTGACCTGAAAAAGATAGTGCGACTCCCTACTATACAGGAGGGTAGTAACAAAGTTGGTAATTAAAGAGTGATCAGTCCTAAAATTGAGAAAAAAGAAGAGTGCTCATTAATATGATCATCATTTTTTATTGACCATTTATCACAAAGACTAGTAATATTCTTACAAAAAATTCATATATAGTTGTTGGTAATGTATTTATGCCTTATCTGTATTATATTTAAATACAATTAAAAAAAATGCTACAACCGAGAATCGAACTCGGGCCAAAGCGATGGCAACGCTCCATTCTACCACTAAACTATTGCAGCTTGTACATTGTCTTTAATCCTTTCTTCGTATTCAATATAACCCCTACATTGAGGTATATTCCCCAATACTCATGATATTTCATTTTTGGGGGCTAAAATGATAATAACAAAATCAAACTAGCACTCCCCTATTTGATGCAAAGAGAGACTAATAATGAGATAAAAATAAATCAACTCAATCAGATTGCATTATTTTCACTTATATCTGAAAATTTCATAAGAAATTAATATTTTGTTTTGTTTTTTTATGTTCAAGTGAAAGTAATATCCAATGGGACGAAATCTATATATTAAGGTAGCCAATCATATATATCAATCAATTATTCCGGAGATACACGCTAGCCACTTCGTTAACCGTTGCTTTTCTATTTTCTCTATACTAAAGACGGTATTTCTATACTGAAACGTGGTCTTCGAAGACCTTACGAGCCCTTTGTTACTATTCTGTGTCAATTGTATGAGTGTGCCAAATTTAGACCCTAAATCTTCGAGATAAAAATTTCCGTAGCTCTAATCATAACTGATCTTGCAATGCCTTCTCGATACAGTTAACTCCTAGAGATCCAAGTCATTCATCGGTTCTCCTCTGCCTATTATGAATTCATATTTCTTTTAAAAACTTAGGAGATATAGCAAATCAGGCTTCTATTCAATCTCCATCAAACAATAGTTTTAGATAGGACTATGTTAAGGTTTTTTTTAATAGGGGGAACTAGAGCCGAAGACAATGTCGATCAGGCAATCAAAAGAGAAATAATACCCGCATACTTCACATATGCATCCCTTCTTATTAAATGTAAATACGTCATTTCCATTAAGTTTTGACTTCTTAATCCTTGGGGTCACCCATTTTCTTAGACATTATACATGAATATATTTAGATGATCCCGAACAACCACAAACACTGATTATTTGATTCCTACTGGTTGTGCTTTGAGATAAACAGAATCGACAAACAGACTTATTTTATCGCTACCTTTCAGTCAACATAGCTGAGTTCAAAGATATATCTAGCTATGGATGCTATGGCTGTTCATCTGGGATCATTTCAGGCATTGTCGAGGCCGTCAAATTGCTGTAGTGTCTCTGGGTGGGTGATGCAGCATTCAGTTTTAATATTTTAATGGATTTTGTGCCAATTTTGAAAATGGTGCCTGAAGAAAGTATGGGTTTATTTCTGAACCTTGGCTCTACTGGCGCTACTGAATAAATGTGCGCAGTGTTTAGTTTCTCTAACTGGGGATTAATAATTTCGTAGAGGCTATAAACATCTAAGAACCATAAATAATTAAAAAATTAATATATTAAGAAGTGGCGTTATGAAAGATATAGTAAAACTATTTTAATATTTTTATCGAAAAAGACTGACGATACGAAATATGCAAATATGAATATATGGTTTCTATTTTCAAATTTAATGATTAACTATACCTTATTCAAGTTCAATACGGATGAGTGGAGTCCAAAGAGAATCTACAAAACGTTAGGGTTTTCCATTGGGAAATGTTTTGGGGAAGAGTGTCTCTGTATGGTGAGCAAGAATGCAGCTCTTGGTTACTGTGGTACTATGCAAAACTCTTGAAAGAGTGTCTTCATTGTCAAAAAGATGAAGCTAAGGCCTTGTGGTCCATGTCATTAAATTTATGTCCAAATAGTAATCCATTGAAGAAAGGTCCAGTAATGTATTTATTTTTTATTATTTGCTTCAAAGCTTCTAAAGAGGAGATATTTATTATTGTATGTATTCATCAACGCATCTTAGTATATAAAGTAGTATGATTTTACATTTGTTTTTATAAGTGGGTAGTAGTAAAGAGATATTTGATTTGTATATTTATCTTTTGATAATTTTCATATCAATTTTATTGACGTTTAATTTAATTTAAGTCTAACTAACTCTATTATTTATTTGAAAAAACTTATAATTCTGTTCAGCCAATTCGAAAAATCTAACACAATATAATTGTGTTAAAATAAATAGATTTAAGGTTTCTATTAATTTTATAAATATATTTTCAACCTTGACTCCTGTGTGACTATTATTGTTTGATAGCATTAACTGAACAATCTTGGCAACCTCGTAAAATTCTAGCCAGTTCATCCTTCATATCTCTTCTTGCTTTCTCAAGTTGGTTTCGCAGATTCTCCTCATATTTCGATCTCATTGTGCTTATGCTCTGCCGGAGTCTGCGAATTTCCTCTTATTTTGCCGTGAGTTCGTAGGTGTTTATTGTGGGAGCAGGAGGGGCGACAGATGCCGGAATAGTGATCAATTTCATTCGCAATTAATTAATTTAGCGAGTCAAAGAATCACGTTCTTGATTGAATTTAGCTCGCTCCTCACTTAATTGATTCTTCAGCTTCTGATTCTCGTTATTTAATCGGGAATTCTATATTCATAATTATTATCGGAAAATAGTATCTGATCGTTATTATTATTATGATAATTTGTTTATCGGTATTTGCAATTATAAATTAGTTTTATAGTTGGACTATACAAAAAATAGTTTGATGAAGTTACTTCTTATTATTTCAGTCGATTCATATTTTCATACTGTGCACATGAATCCTTGAGTCTCTTGATTTCCTTTTCGAAGTCTTGAGTGAGAGAACTGATCTGCGCTTGGATATTAGTCTTCTTTTATTCCTTCAGTTTTTGATTTTATTAGTTGATTAGTGCCAACTGCCTCTCAAGTTCCTGTATTTTTGATTTATACTGCGAAGTATTATCTTCTCTCTGCTCCGTTCTTCGTAATCTTTAGACCTATGTGGTCAGGTTTTGATTGCGAGCATATAATTGATCATAATTTTGCTGGATTCGATTTTATGTTGTTTAAATTCCTATTAAGGTTGTTAGATACGGATTTATATACATCTATATTGATGGTCGTTTACCCAAAAATAATAGAGTTGCGGACATTTCGTTTGGAGATGTTCGAGGACTTCGTTGGTATTACTACAGTCGATGCGACAACGATGGGAGGCGGGATCGTGCATTTTATTAGATATCTTGAACAATCGTATATTAGATAAGATTTTTAAAAATAATTTATTTTTAACTGATATTTTATTAATTTATAGCGTCTTTTGAAACATTTTTGTTAAATATTATTTTAAAATATCAACTAAATCATAACCACCTTTTAAATTATCCGTTCTCCCATTATCCTTTTCTCTCTCGACCTGTCTGATCAATCTATATACCAATTCCGTGTTGTTCTCCACGGAGCCAAGTTCCTTCATATTTTGTCCTATCAGGCCAAACAAGAATGCCATTTCCATGAGGCAAGTCATTTTCAAACGTTCCCTCATATACCGACCCATCTGGCCAAACATATTTTCCGAATAATTTCAAGCCGCTTCTGAATTTACCTACAAATACCTCCCCATTACTATACGTTGCTCTCCCATCTCCTGATCTCTAACCTTACCAAAACCCTCCTTCATAGCTATATTAAGGAGTGGTAAGTTATCCTTTGCCGTGAAATTTGTTATATTGAAAGGTTCCAATATATTTGAGTTTGTTATGTTTATACTATAAACGACCCTGTCCATGCCTTTGATCATTGGACCACTGACCAGTATAAGTCTTTTCAACATCGAACATAGTACCTTGTCCTTCAGCCTTTCCATTGTTTATTTATCCTTCGTAACAATATGTTTTAGTCAGGATTCTACCAAGTCCGAACATTCCGTCGTTTCTCCAATATCCTTCATAATATGTCCCATCTAAAAATACAAATATTCCCTTCCCGTGGCGTTGCCGATTGTTATAGTTACCTAGATAAACCCCTTATTTATACTGAAAAGGGCCTTGATCTTTCAGGCCGAGAGTACTAGCAGGCATTGGTTATAAGGTTTGAATAATGGCTCTGATAGGAGGGTGCAAGGCTGGAAATGGAACGGTTTGGGCATTGATAGGAGGCAACTAATTTCTTTCACTGGAGCGTCTACTGTAGGCTGAGCTATTTGAAACCTGACTTGATGACAAAATATTTGTACTGCTGTTACTCCTGTCTGTCAGAGGATTATTCCCGATTAGAGACTTTCGCATTTCGACTATAAAACTTTTCTTTAACTCATCTTTTGGTAATAACAATAAATTATTGAATCCTGCGTAAATTTGACTGAGTTATTTTTAAAACATATTTTTTATCTCTTAAAATATTGATTCCCCTTTTTCAAACTTTTTGTATTTCGGGGTATTGCTCGAAAATTATTTGATTTAGTTATTTAGAAGGAGTAGATCCGCTCGCATTTTGAACATAGCCTTATATTTGGTGATTATTTTTTATATTAACTGGTAAGTATTGGCGGCTTGGATCTCGTCAACCTTGGTGGAGAAAAATCCAAAGAACGAAGTCTCTTCTTTCCGCTCAATCGTCGTAGTTTTCAATTGATTTTTTAATTATTGCAACTTTTACTAATATTTGCGGCTATCATCTTAAAAAAATAAAAAATATACCAATAAGTAGTAAAAATATTATAAAAACTATAATATAGAAAATCTAAATAAATATATTATGCAATGGAGAAATATATATTCTGAGTTCTACTTGTGAAAGATTCAACAATCCTCGAATGCGCTTTGTTTTAAATCGAATTGAATATTGCATGTAGCACATCGAAATCAGCGTTGACTGTTTTTATTTATGTTGCAACTAACTGCTTTTGGTTCGCTAGTACTCCTTCGCAGTCTGCTATCCCTTTTTCGAGTTTGAACTGAAGTTCAGACCAGTTTTTGGTAGCATGGTAGCCCATTAACGTGGCATAAGGGTAAATGAAGTTAATATGGACGCTGAAATGTTGGGCTTCGATTTGTTTGCAGGCGTCACAGATCAAATGACCTGTAGGGCAAGTTTCAAGGGCGCAGATAAAAGTCACAGGTCGATTGTGTTTGGAACAGAGAATTGACGAAATATTTTGACTCATATGAAAAATCAGTATATGGATAGATTTTATATCGACAGTACAGAACCACCAAAATAAATATATCAATAATAAATATATGATGGAAATCAGATAACTGAATACTGATAGTTTTTTGATAATTTGGAAGTATTCAATAAAAATATTCAAGCATCCAAGAAAACTATTAAAATTATTGTCAAGATTTCAAGTTAATCAATATGATAATATAAATTTTATAAATTCAGCAATAACTATCTAACATATAATAGTTCAGTACTTTATATCCATATATCATTTTTTCATTATTTCGCATCAACAGAAAATTTGGTGGTTCTCAATGCATAAGCGGTGTTTCTGGACTCAAACATTGCTTCGGGGGTCAAATCTTGCTTAGTTCTTCTGACTGGAGTTTAATCCTTCTCAACTCGAATATCCAAAATATAACGATTGAGGTGAGCTATCCAATGAAGCAGTCTTTGAATTTATGCGCACAAGGCTCGAGTCTATAATTTAAAAAATAGTAAAAAAAAATAGAATAATTGAATTAGGATATGCTACTTTATCGTCGCTGGTCGTTAATGGAAAATGATGCGTTTGCAACTGGAATATATTCTGTTTCAGAACACTATTCTGATTATTTACAATATTAACCACTTGGTTAACCCTCTCGAATTCAGCCACCAATTGAATATATCTATGAATATAAAAAATATGCCAAATTATAAAATTATTATATTTTATTACTTTTCGTGATACTACAACATACTGAATTTTGACATTTCCGACTCTTTGTTGATTTGAACCCACCATTCACTATCACTTTGTATTCTGGTCTTCAGCTATTCATTCAAGCGTTATGCTTAATCGCACGAACGCAATGCGTTAAATAGTTCCGTTTTTAGCTTTTCGATCTCTTCGAGCTGCTCTGCGGCATTTGGCTGCCTTTCTATTGCACTTTTGTAAAGGTTGCTGAGTCTTTCAGTTTCCTGTGCCATGGAACTTATCTTCTTCTCATATTCCAGAATGCGTCGGTTGGAGTCGGTCACCTTCATATTCCATAGTGTTTAAGTCTATTTCTGATTAGCAATAATTTCTGAAATCTTGGTCTGGAATTCCCGAACATTGGATTTAAGGAGGAGGTCTTTCTCGGAGCTTGTTTTGAATGCCCTCTGTTCTAAGGCTATAAGCTCGCTACTCTTTTTCTCCATTTATTTTCGTATTAGCG